>OMNN01024927.1:0-12667 GCA_900302755.1 Chromis chromis
ATCATTAATGAAATCTAGCTGCATTCAAGAACTGCTTCATAAGGCCGCCATTACGTTTTTGTTTTTTTTCTATCATGTGTTACAAATTTTAACATAAAAAAAATTTAAAAAAGGAAATAAAAGGAAAAATTTACCATTTTATGAGTAAGACAACTGTACTGCACCTTATATGACAAGATGCACGTATGACAAAAAAATCACAGCTATTAATTATTAATCAATTATGAATCTACAGACACTTTAGGTTCATTTTTTCATACATTACACCGATCAGGCATAACATTATGACCACCTGACTGATATTGTGTTGGTCCCCCTATGTGGTCAAAAATGCTCTGAACCATTGGGCATGGACAAGAGGACCTCTCAGGGTGTCCTGTGGGGTCTGACACCAGGACGTTGGCAGTGGATCCTTTGGGTACTCTGGCTTGTGCAGTGGGGCCTCTGTCAATCAAACTTGTTCTACTGTAGCCTGTTGATGCTTGATCAGAATGGGGTCTAGGAAGTTTGGAGGTCAAATCAACATCTCGGGCCATTGTCATGTTCCTCAAGATGTTCCTGATTGTTTGATGTTTTTTCCATGTGGTGGGGTGCATTTTCCTGCGGGGGTAGGCCAGTGACATTTGGGATTGCCATTTGCATGAGGGAGTGTGATTGTTCTGGGACAGTGTTTATTTGGGTGTCTACGTCTCATCAACATTGATGGCAAAGTCCAAGGTTTTCCAGCAGAACACCACAGAGTACCAACATGTGTACAAGGTCTGGTCAAAAAATTCTGAGACTGTTGATACCTGATTTAAATGAGTGTGCAGCGATGCTCTGCTCCAAGTTCTCCTGCAGCTCTCCTTACATGTGATATTTTGTTCTCTGCTCCAGTTTAAAGCCCATGGAGGAATCGCAAATGTGCACCTGCCAGTGGACAAAAAAACATGTTGTGTTATATACTTCCCACTTTTAATAGGACGGTGTCAAGTATCTCCTTACTTCTTGCACATGTTGCATGTATGGAACTGTGACGCTCTGTGCAACGCGATCAATGTAGTAATATTATAATCACACCACTAGATGAGGTAGTGTGTCCTCCCAGTGGATTATTATTAGTCTGTTAGTAATTTAAGTCCTGAACTGTTCTCTCATAATATATCATTGTCCTTTTTTTGTCTATTATTGTGTTTCTTTAGATAAACATTCACAAGACTAGTAAATTAAAGCCAGACATTATATTTACATTTGCAAAGTGAAGACACGTGATCACAAGCAAAAAAGCTAAAGGGAACAGATGTCCACTTGAATGAACATTTTACTAAGAAGACACAGCCAGATATGCACGCACACTGCAAAAGCGAAATATAATACAAGCAACATGGACATGAAACTGCAGATACTGGATACACCTGAATGGATCAACCAAAGAAGGTAAACTTGTTGTCAGAAGAGAGTTTAAAACCTCAGAGCAATTTGGATGATGGTTTATGGATAAACATGCACTGGCACAATGGACAAATATTTTGTTTTTCTGCAAGAAATGATGGAGTTCAATGAGGCAGAAAAACTAAAACTAAAACTAACCTTATGAAATGTAAAATAAACGTACTAT
Organism: Chromis chromis; assembly: GCA_900302755.1. Taxonomy (NCBI): domain Eukaryota; kingdom Metazoa; phylum Chordata; class Actinopteri; family Pomacentridae; genus Chromis; species Chromis chromis. The sequence goes on from OMNN01024927.1 coordinate 1,598, forward strand.
ATTATACACCAGGTAAATGGTAGGATGGTAGAAAAAAATCTATAATGCATTTTAGGAGCAGAAGCCTTAACGGAATTGTTTTTGACCGCGGGCAATTATACATACATACATTTCTCAGACAACAACCTTAAATAAAGACAACACTATAGACTTTGGTATCCAAGAATATGAAATATTGTGGCCTTATAAATTGGTGCAACTCACAAATGCAAACCACTGCAAACTATGTCAAAAGCGGTTGAAGATATTTTGGAAACTAGAACTGTAAGTCGTCTGTAGGTGGTTAAAGTGTAAAAGTTCTAAATGCAGAGATTTTCTCCATTTTCTATACTGCAAAAGTAATGGAGACATTAATAAGACACTTAGAATGACAAAAGAGGAGATTTGACTGAATGGAGGCTTTGAATGAATGAATGACAGATTTGAAGAAAAGATAAGAAAACGTCTCATTTTTTCCACCTCTTTAAACCTTGTCTCTGGGTTCAAAGCTTTTTTTTTTCTTTTTTTTGCAGTTTTAACACTGAGCAAAGATTTTTCACTTTCTTAGCTTCTACCTTGTCCTCTTTCTTTTTTTAAAGTTAAGGACACAAAAGGAACGGAAAATCTTAAGCGTATGGGTGAGTGAGTTAAACATACACTGCATACTACGCCTTCATGTAAAGACGTCCTGAAGATGCTGTTCGACAAGATTTGTGCAGAATATTTAAGAGGAGCACCCTTGACCTGAATGTCACTAATCTTGCCTTGAAGGTTAATGGCAGTGATAAATATTTACCCCCCAAAATGTTTCTGCTGTGGTAGTTAAAATATGGCACTATGCACCTTGGATTATTTTCCACACAGCTGCGCATTCTGATAATTAAAACGAAGGGAAGACAGTTCATCCATGATAAATGAATGTGTTCTGACAGCAATGAACTGCTGAACTGCTGTAATAAAATGGTTCACGTCCCACTGACTACTCATCTGCACAAACATGACTTGTGTCATGCGTCATCACGTGTGTCTCTGTGTGCGTGTGTGTGCGCGCGTTTGCATTAACGGATGGACAAGTGTGTTGAGTGATTTTTAATTTCCCTCCACCATTTCACAGTAAGTTTATTCTGTGAAGCCATGTATATGCTTCACTCAATTGTTGTTGTTGTTTTTTTCAAAACAAATATCAGCCTTGTGAATGACAAATGATACTGTAAGAATGATTTTGGTTCATATTTATGGTTTATACACGGTAGATTTAGAAAGTATTATCATTTTCCTTGAGATGTGCACAGAATTGGCCATTTCGGCTGGATATCAGGAGAAAAACAACAAGCTCTGTTGAAAGTCTCTATGGACCTCCATTATGAAACTACGGCAAGGCATGAACCAGTCATAGGTATAAAACCATTTTTTTTATTGTTAAAAAGGAGCAACATAACCTTAATAATTGTGAAATGAAAGAAGTTTTACTTCGTAACATTGGCCAAATTGAGCAGGAAGTCCTTTGGTTCAGCAAGTGTCAAAGAACCCCTTTGGCGACTCTAACAAAGCTTCAAAAGCCTATGCAGAGATTTGACAACCTCCCACACAGCAGACCAATTCAAAAGCACTCCATCAATCAGAGCTTTATGGTAGAGAGCTTGACAAAAGCCACTCTTGAGTTAAAGGCATATGATAGCCTGCTCATAGTTTGCCAAACACCATTTAACCCTCTTTGAGAGTTTGAGGAAAAATATCTCTGGTCTGAGGCAAACATTTGACTCTTTGGGAAAATCTTTGGATGACAGAGAATCTACACAGACGTACTCTTTTGGCTCTCTGAAACTCATGGCTCATCACCTATCTAATACTATTGTTGCAGTCAAGTGTGGTGGTGGCAGCATTATGACTTTGATGAATTTCTGGAGGATGTGGTTTGTGATATTGCGGAATTGTATTGCATTATCCAGAGAGGTGTTTCTGTTAGCCTGTTCTCTTTAATAGGAGTGGGTAGACAATACGACAGAAACACAAAACCATAAAACTGTATCACCACCACTATTTCATCAAAAACTTAAAGGTAGGATTTATGACAGGGCTACATTGCTGTCTCTTGTTTTAAGAAGTCCTTTAAACATGGTGGAAAAATGCATTTTTTTTGTTATTATTTTTTATCATATTTTTGTTATGAGCTGCATGGTGGCTCGGTTGTTAGCACCGTCGCCTCACAGCTAGAAGATCCCCAGTTCGCGTCCCGGCCTGGGCCTGGGATCTTTCTGTGTGGAGTTTGCATGTTCTCCCTGTGCATGTGTGAGTTTTCACCGGGTTCTCCGGCTTCCTCCCACAGTACAAAAACATGCTGAGGTTGTCCGTAGGTGTGAATGTGAGTGTGCTTGGTTGTTTGTCTTTATGTGTAGCCCTGTGATAGACTGGCGACCTGTCCAGGATGTCCCCTGCCGCGGATGGGATAGAATCCAGCCCCCCCATGACCCTACAGAGGATTAAGCGGTGTATACAGGGGTTAAAGTGGGTCGGAGTCCTCCGGAGCTGAGCTCCGCCACCTTGGATCAGGGCTCCGCCTCCCCGGAGCTGAGCTCCGCTACTGTAAATTATTCAATTTAAACTGGCAGTAGCGCCGTGGACTACAATTATTGTTGCATGCACAGCCTGCGTGGCGCACTAAAAATAGCCGGCTCTTCCGGCTCACCAGTAGTGAAGCGGGCGCGGCGTGGCGGCAGTTACAGACACCCCCCCGCCAACACCGAATTTTAGGGCTCCCCCACCTGTCAAATCCCACTTTAACCACTGGGTGTATAGATAATGGATGGATATTTTTGTTATGCAGATTTTGTTAGTTCCAAATAACATGTAAATTAAACTTTAACATATGAAGTCATAATTTTGTAAGATTTTTACTGGTGATTTATTTATTTTTAGCTCGCCACAGAAGAAACATGAAAAGTAAAATGGTATAATTAAATAAGTTTAGCTAATTTAGCAACATTTAATCAGTAGCCTAGGAGTTAATTGCACCTATTTTCTGTCACAGTTATATGCTGTGGACACTGCAAAAACCTAGACACATTACAATATGAATGGCTCATGGTTGCAACAAGAAACAACTTACTGAACAAACACCACTAGTCCGGCAGTGGCCATGTAGGCAAAGCTACCGTACGCACTTGGTCTGAAACAATGTTTAGGTGGGTGGTGCATCTGGAAACAACAGTCGCATGAATGCCACGACACAAGGTTTCCAACAGATCATTGTATTGTAACAAGATGATCATTGTTATTCAGCGCACAAGTCAGTTATATAAATGTGGCTGACCGGTGTACAGCTCGATACAACATGCAGAGCAACAACAAGTCTTCATCAGTAACATTTCCTGAACCAGCAGCACAAATCAGAAGCACAAATAAAGGGGAATAAATCTGGGAGAAGCAATTCAAAGAGAAATTCCTCTTTGGACAAACCATACGAAGGAAAAAGGCAATTATTTAAAAAAAAAAAAGAACTGACAGAACAACAAAAGAACTTGATTACAAGAGTGGGATTATGGTAAAGTCAATTTAGATGTACAAAGACACAAACTTAAATAAAAATAATCCTGCTCTTGAACTATGAATGGCTTTTAATTCCATGTAAATTAGAAAGCTGTGCACACATAGGACAGCAAAAACAAATATGCTTTATATCTCGATTTTTAACACCAGAGTCAACTTCCTTGACTCTACAGGTGGAAGTTTAGTCAAAGCAAAGTAGACACAACAGGAAATGGCTGGAATTACTGCAGTATTACTTTAAAGTAGTTGTTGTGGTCAACTCGCCCAAACCTCTGTCAAAAATATCACTGATCAGATGACATATGAGTGAAGTATACTTGGCCTAATGCTTCAAGTATGTATCTTTAATGCTCTTTATCTGGACAAACTGATGGAGAGACAATGCATCAGTCCAAAGCTGAGTCAACCTTGAAAATCCTGATGATAATACTCAGACGACGATGACTGTGTCATAAAGCAAACTCAGTTTTCATCTGATGTTGATCATTTTCTGAGATATTCAGACACTCAGTAATTAAATGCCTATGTATTTACATTTACAGTAACGTGACTGACATGTGTAAAGTAGTTTATGATAAAACAAGATCACTTACTAAAAAAAAAAAAAAAGTGGAAAAATATCAAAATCCTGTTTTTCATCAAAAGGAAGCAATTCAGAGGCACTAAGGGAAGAGGGTTTTTATTAGAGTTTATTATTAGTCTAAGTGTAAAAGTTAAACTTTTTGGTACATATCTCTCTGTTTCTCTTACTTTTTTAAAGTAAAATTGATATCAGTATTTCAAATGGTTACCACAAGTGCTGTTTTGTTTGAAGGCAAAAGAGACCACAGTTATAAACAAATCCTCCAGAGGGACAAAGAGGTGAAACACTCTGAGAGGAAAGGATTGATTTGTCATTGTCTGTTCTGTCTGCTCAAGTAGCTAGCTCTTTAATGTCTCTAGTTGTTTTACTTGCAGTGTTACAAATCTACATGCAGGACACCATTTGCAAAAAAAAAATCTTGCATGCTTCCAACAAAGATAGAAGAAAACTGAGGGTAATGTTAGTCCAGCATATTTGGTCAGTTGTCCTAGAAAGGGTCAAATCAGCCAAAATGATATAAAGCATTCTGGATTGGGTTTACTATGAGAGTAGGAAGGAAGTTCTTTAATTACAAGAGTGGGATTATGGGTGTGTGGGATTAAGTCAACTTAGATGTACTAAGACTATTGGGTTTACAAAGCTGTTAAGAAGTTTGACTTCCTCTGTTTTGTGAAAAAAAAGGCCAGTTGTTTTGAATGTTGGTAGACACCTATAGGCGTAGCCCATACAACAATTGCGGTATCAATCAACAGCAGTAAGAAAATTGTTGAATACAATGTTCAACGGTTTCACTTAAATGACCACCAGAAAAGTGTAAAATTAAATTGCGTGAATAAATCCCACGCATGCTCCCCCATGGATCATGAACAGCCTACCATGTCTTGATAATTTGCCACTCTTCAGCTCTTTAGTTATTTATTTATTTATTTATTTATGTGCATTACCATTGACATTATTACCTATGTACCTTGATAACAAGACTAAAGTTATTAAATTCAAAGTAGCCTAAGGTGGTTGAATTCAAAATAAACATTGTTTTCTCCTGGTACTTATTACCAGGTAATTCAAAATGATCAGTAATTACTGATTTCAACTGAATAAAGCATTTCATTGTGGGGCATGTATTATTATGTGCACATCTGCATTTATGAAATTACATTAATATTACATTCACAAAGAAAGAGCAGTGATAGTAGTTTTTAAAACAAGGGTTAACCAAGACAGATAGCAAGGCCAAACAAAGCAAGGTAAAATAAAGGCTCATTGTTAACATTCTCACTAGGCACATAACACAATATTATCCTAGTGTCTTGCTCATCTGTTCAATATAGGTCAAGCGTGTTGACGTATGGTATTCTAGGATTTAAAAAGAAATCTTGCTAATTACTGAGCTTTAAGGGATCAAAGTTATTCTGGTAAAAGAACTCATTTACCACTAGAAAATGACAATACTGTTTGCAATTCTAATTATGTATAGTTTGTTTAATTACATATTCAAAGATGTTTATAGATCACACTCAGATCAGCAGACTGCATAGTGTTACCTTGCAGTAACCTGGTGCAGCCCTTACACATCTGTCTGGTGGCTGCTGAGCCTTTCAGGAGAAAAGGCTGAGTTGTTGTGAAGCATAGGGGGACAAAAATAGAGAATGTCTTGGCTGACAAGCAGCACAAGTTAAACTGAGTAAGGTTATATTTCACAAGTAACATAAGAAGTTCCAGGGTTCCTTGTCACCTTCTGACAGTCTTCCAAGCTATGTGTGCTCTCAGTGTCCCAAAGTGTCAGGTTATCAGAGAGAGAACAGCTTCGAGTCAAGAGCTTTTGTTTGTCACTTCATTAAGTTGGCATTTATTATTTTGGAGCTACAGAGAACATGGCATTTGTGTGTGCGATATTACTTGGCATGAGCTAATTAATTTTTGTTTTGATTTGAAAGGACGGAGAAATATTAAGTTGCCTCTTTTTATGGATCTGTGCTGGCGACAGCTGTGGCTGGAGGCTTTATGTTTTCTGGTTGCCTATCTATCTGTATGTGCATCCCATTCTCATGAGCACCACATCTCAGCGCCTCGAGGGAATTTTTCTTCAACTTTGGCATGAATGTGAACTCAAGATTGAACTGATTAGAATTTGGGTCATTAAACAACACATTCTTGGCCACAACTTAAAAAATCATATGGTAATGGCATCCTACCTGAATCAAACCACTTCTTAATACCACCATCAGTATTATACAGAAAGGCAGTTGCACTGGGACGTTGCACCGCAGACAGGTATCTCATGTAGCAAGAATGAATGCCATTACTAAAGCAAGAAACCCAATCAAAACAATTCAACAAGTCTCCTTTCACTGCAGCCACACCTAGCATCTAGCAGGGCATCAATATTAATCTAATAAAATGACTAATATATATATATGTGTGTAAATATAATTCATTTTACTCACCAAAACTTGTGATTATTTGAACACAAAATCCTTCTTTCTTTCTCACGAAGAGTTCAATCACTCTGTTGTGCAGGCAATCCGAGTGTTTCAGTTCCAATTTCTATCGCCATGGAGGCTAAAGCTGAAAGTTTTACGATAAAGTTTTACCTTGTGCAGGTCACCACAGATAGGAATCGTAGATTTGGCTAAGCTCTCTGACCATCCAATCTGAGGACGTGAAAACGCTGACCTTATCGTACGCCTGCTAGATGGCCCTGGGGTCACCAACTCGAAATCTGATTGGTTAAAGCAACAGTTTCATTGCAATGTATTTTAAGCTACAGACGCCTGCACTTTTGATTCTGAAGATTTCTTTGACCCTGGCAAGACATGATGGCTGAAATATGATTGGATAAAAGCTCTCATATAAACATACACTGCTGGAGCACCACAGCCCAGAGACGCGCTATGAAATAAAGAGAATAGACTATTGGGAATAATATTAAAAGATTAATGGGGAAATATTAAAACCTAAGTCAGTGATTCTGATAGAGTTTAGACCAACAGAGGAGGCCCACCACTGATATTTACTGTGAAGTTCTCAAGGCAGCTGTGTCTACTCTGTGTACTTAACCATGATGGAAAAGTTAAAATAATGATTGTCAATTTTAAGGATTAATTTCAGACATAAAAAACTTTGTCTTGACCCCACTGGCTTTAGAAGGCTGTACAATAACACTGCTTCTGACATTTTCTGCTCCCACATCTGTCTATATAATGTGAGTGCTGTTTGATCCATCAGTCCTCCACATCTGCGAGTTTCAGGATGTGATGGAGTGGAGACACTTTCTCTCATTCTCCATGTCTCCACACAGTGAGAATTCTCAGTCTGCTGTGTTAGTATGTACCTTTGGTGTCAATCACACTGAGACTGAATGACGGCTGTGGGCTGTTTAAAAGGTCCCGGAATCTGTTCAGCCCACACTGCGACTGGAGCTCTGACTTCACTCTCCCGAATCTCCCGAATTTGGTCTTTTCTTGTTTATTTTAAAGAAAGCCTGACAGAGAAGCAAAATAATGCATGATCATAGGAGCCTGAGCTTCTGTTTTTTGGTTCTTTAGGACATGTCACCTCTCATCCAAGAGGCTTCTTGAATTCTAACAGTTGTTGAGTTGCAGATATATACTGTTACCCCCAACTCACAAGGCTGATGGGCCATCACCAACCCATGACTCACATACATTGAGGTAGAAATAGTTGCACAATGGTGGTGAAACTTTCTGGGAAGAGAGCTCAGAATTAAGAATTATAAGTACATGATAAGTGGTTTTGGAGACTTCCTCCTTTGTTTAGAGATAGTGGTTTTACCTAGATGACTCCCTTCACTCCTCACATTACTGTCATCAAAAGAGTGTCTGTTATTTTTTAGATGCAGGTGGACTGTTGAGTCTTCCCCCAAGGAGACTAAAATGGGCCCATTAGCCATGTGAGCTATGGACTCTATAAGTGTAGACCGTTAGAAAGAACCTGCTTTTTTTTGTTTTTGTTTGAGGATGTGCCAAACTAGATGCTAGGCAGTCAGACTGATTGGACAAGTGTATCTGCTGTCGTTGATTGGTTTGAGTATAGTGCTGGTTGGTTTTCTTGGGACAATTTTTGTCATTTCATTTTGTGAATTTAATGCTCCACCTCCATTGGAGTTTAAGGTTATTAAGTTACTGTCATCTGTCATATACTATCTAGAAAGGCCCAAATTTCTGTGTAAAAGTCATCCAAATGCTCTGCACCATGTTCACTGCCCCAAACAGGGAAATGGTGACTGGGTAGTCCAATGTTAGAAGATTTTACTGTCCATACAGTAAAGACTGGCTAGCAGCCATGAGACAGGCTCGAGTAAAGACACCTAACCTAAAATCAGAGGCCTCTTTGTTACAGTTGGGAGACCTGTGAAGGTAACAACGCCCTTCATGCTTATATTTACTTATTTGAAAAGTTGGGGTCTCGGAGATTAACGGTATTAAGAACAGATAGACTTATTTATCTGATTTAACTTGAATGTGTCCATTTTGGAGTGTCCATGTAAACTCTGGATTGATTCTATTCTGTGTGAATGAGCCATCAACAACTGTTCTTGCTGAAGTGAGAAAGAGGAGAGGCTGTTCACTTATTTACTGTCAATGTGTTTGTGAGACAGAGAGAAAAAAGAGTGTGCAGAAGACTGGGGTACATCACAATGAAATAACATTTGAACAGTAAAAAAAATGAAAGGAACCAGAAATTCAATATGTGACTATCAGCACTGATATTGTGGCAGCACCACAAATGAAACTGTGTATGGGAAATATTTATCTCATGCCACTGGACTTCCTGTCACTGACAGTGGCTGGCTGGAAAAAAATCAACGTATCTTCCACCCAATTACACGGTTAACAGAAATAAGTAACAGCAGAAAAGTCTGGACATCAGACGAGATGTTCAGGCAGGTTGGGGGCAGCGAATAAATCCCTTCAAGATGGACTCTGGGTTTGTTAGTTTGACCTTTAACATGCACAAAAAGCTACATAATACACTAAAAGAAAGCGAAAAACCCCCAAAGCATAATATGGCGTCTTTAATCACATGCAGTTTGTAGCCACTGCTGAATTATGGTCTTCATCTGTTTATACTACTGAATTACGACAAACCTGATCATGGTTGTTACAGCCAGAAATTACCCATAATTCTGAGCTGTCCATTTCAACCATACTCATTTACAGCTGACCCTGTTGTGTGGCAGAGCATATTGGATCGCAGCGCAATCTGTTGCACAGTTTTATAATCAGTCACGCCGTCAAAAAAGCGCCATTAGGTTTACAAGCTGCCTGCTTTGTTCCATTTGTCTATTTGTTCTATGATACAGCAAATTTGTGTAATTCATTTGCAGTGATTAGAAAAAATGATTGGTTCCCAGCTGCACCGCGAGGAACAGAACGCCAAGATGCAAACTCGTGCCGTTCTTGACATGCTATCTGTAGCTGCACTGTATCACTGAACAAATCTCCCAACGCTTCTTTCACTGCACTGTTTTGAGGAACGGTCTACATAAGTGATCTCTCACCTTGTCTGTGCAAAACAAAGCACACTCACAAATCCAATTTATATCTGTTGACATCTGTGGGTCCACCACCTACAAAACAGCCTCCTACACACTGACAGAATCCGTTGCTCCTCTGTGACACCAGATGAATGCAATGTGATTTCATGGTTCTGCAGATCTCAAGGTTATCGAAACACAGAGGGAGTGTGTGTTTGTGTGTGTGTCTGTCTGCCTCTGTGTTGAAAAGGGTTTCGAGTGCTCACTCTGCTGTGACAGATTCCACTGATGCAAAGTGGACGAAAATGTATCCTGGCAAGAAATGCAATGGTGATTCTAGCTACTTAATATTCAACTCAGAGCTGTATCATTTGGATTTCGGTTGGACATGAAAAATTCTTCAGATGTGTAGAGCTGCATAGTGCTTGTCTGCTTGCTCCTGGTAGAAATGCCTGTATCCCTGGGTCTACAATGAACCGTGTCCCTCACTAAAACCGCTAAATACTTTTTTTTTTTTTTTCAAGTGCACACTTTTATTTGAACATTTGTCACATATGAATCATATTAAATGGGAAATATGCAAAGGACCAAACACTGAATTCCATAGGGAAAGCTTTATTAGAAAGCATTTCCAATGTACTCATTATTATATCTTCCTTGGTGTAAATGTTTCTTAGGTAACATCTCGTCAAGGGCCGATATTTTAATGTTTTTGCTCTGGAAAGTCAAACCCCATAGCTAACTGAGCTTCCCACACACTTTGCAGACAGATCTCACACTCTGAAGGTTTGACATCACATTGCTGTGAAAAATGGAATCTGTACATAACTAAAAATTCAAGATTGTAGATTATGCTACGCACACAAGAGGCAAATTATTTAGAGAATAAATAATAGAAATAAAACAGTTTTTGTGGTGAAGTGTGGAGGATAAATTCAGTAATCTCACTGCCTGAGGAAAGAAACTGGTGGTACAGCAGTGGATGCTTAGGATAGTATCACCTCTTCTCACCAATATTACTGATGCTCAGCAGATGGGCAGCCATGATGTACTTGCTTAAATCATTTGCTGCAGCACCTTTGTGTTTTGGGCCGTGTACATCTGATTCCAGTTGGTGATGTTTCCAGTGAGGATGCTTTCTGTTGCTCCTCTGTAAAAGTTGGCACAAAGTTTCCCCAGGAACTTATCTGAAAAAAGTATAGTTGTTTTTGAGTTTTCTTTACCCGGGTGTAGATGTGTGATCATTCAGTAAGAGACTCATCCCACCTAAATGCACCACAGAGCGCCACAGGAAATCATTCCATCAAACTTTACAGCTCCTTACTCAGAGGGTCAGACTTTCTGAGTGAATAGACTGGACTCATTACCTATAATTGCAACAGTTAATTCATTTCTCAGTTTATTTAACTTCACTCACACTCAATAAAGTGTATGTTAGATACGTAATTATTGCACATTATTA
>OMNN01024927.1:12881-26645 GCA_900302755.1 Chromis chromis
ATTCTGACCTAAAATTGGAGCGACTGTAACATAGACAATTTCCTCTTCAGGATCAATAAAGTATTTCTGATTTCTGATTCTGATGACTGTGAGCAGTTCTCTGTAAAATTAATTCCCAGGAACCTAAAACCATTCACCTGCTCCACCTCAGCTCCCCTGACATAGACAGGGTTTTGTGTTTTAGCCCCCTTTTTTTCCAAAATCAATTATCAGCTCCTTGGTTTTATTAATATTGAGTCGTAGGCTGATTTCTGTGCTCCACACTTCGAGAATGAAGATTGCAAATAAATTGTCACCATTGTTTGTGATCTGGCTGAGGATGATGGTGTCACTGTGGGAATGGGAACTGTAGAGTTTTCAGTACTTTGTTGCTATGCCGCTGTGTTTTCCCTATCATTTTGCTGCTAAGGCAGGTCTCTTTGCTGCAATAGGAGTAGCTGGACAGAAGTCAAAGTTGTTTTATAGATCCTGTATATCTCTGTCTGATTATATTTGACCAGCAGATGGTGAACTGATCATAGTTCATAACAGAGAATATGTAACTGTAAACGACCTGATAATAGAAATGATGTAGACTTTTACCTCCATTCAGAGTTAAAGTACAGCAAAACGATCCCATTTAAATGAACTGCGTTTTATGTGGACAAGTACCTGTTGTCCCAGAGTCATGATAAGGAAGAGACTTCTGAATAGAAATCTATAGGAAAATCCTGTAACACCAAACATGATGGGTTTATTCTCATGGGAAAACACTTTTTAAACCTTGTTTTGAGGAAAAGCCACCAAACCTTTAAAGCTTTATCAGAATCTCTTATCTGCATTCAAAATTGTGAGGAGAACAAACAGAAGTTGGGAGTGTAATCAGGTCATTGACAAGACTTTGGTGTGGTTTGGTCAGTATGTTAAACTGAAGGTGTGTTGATCATCATATTATTGCTGCTGTACTCGGCGAGTGCTGGCTCCACTAATGACTCTGTGTCCTTCAAAATCAACTATTCACTGAAATCCAACTTAATAGTGGAGTGAAGGGTACGATCTGTTCTCACTTTTTATTCTGACAAATGTGTCTATTCACACTGTTCTTTATATTTTCATAATGTCCTGTGAAGCCAAGTAGAATAAGTATTGACCTTGTTCATTTGAGAAATGAACACTGGCTAATACTTTAGTCTTTTTTTTTTAGCACTGGACTGAATGCACAGTTGATGTTATTCTCATCGTGTTCGCCAAACTTGAACTCTGTAGCTATGGAACAAAGCTGAAATGTTCAAAGGATGAAGAAAATTGTAAGGTACTCATATTAATGAAGTTGTTGCTTGTTAGTATGCATATTAGTAACATATTGGCACTTTTAAATGACTTAAATAGGGTTTTACATGATGTTTTCCCCTGAATTGAAAGAAAGTAAGAAGGTTGTTGTACACAAATCCCTTAGCACTTAATAAATACTGTTTATGTAACAATGCATATAACTAGTGTCCAAGTCTAAATTAAGTTCCCCGTTCTAAAGTGAGGTCATGCTCATAACTAACTACTTGAGTAGTTTGACATTTATGAAATCACACAGGTTCCCTTAGTAAAGCCATCAGAGTGTACGGCTACTGTAATCAACAGACTGTATTCTAAAATGGTGAGCTACACCTTGGAGAAAAATGGAGTCTATTGATAGACACATGTTCTATTTCTATTCAGTGCTAGACGAACAAAGTCAGCATAGTGCGAACTATCTATTTTTCTTTTTATCGACTACTTCAGCGACTTTACAGCATATATATGTATATTTTCAGGTTCTTCAAGACTAGGAACCAATGCACTGTCTGAATGTGCTGAATAATATCCAGCTGAAGGAGCTCTTTGGTGTCTAAAGAATCACATACCTTTTCAACCATATCTCTATGTATTTGTTATCATACTGTATGGTTGTATAATGTACTGTGTGACTCATTGTGTACTCTATGTTATTTGGACACTATTAACACTTAGTATGAGCCTTATAAACACTACAAGGATACATATTCTCCCGGAACAGTGCTTAAATGATATGATCTACTGAGTGTAATTCATGCAAATGGTAAATGGTCTGCACTTATATAGCGCCTTTCTACCTTTGTGGTACTCAAAGCGCTTTACAATGTTTCCCATTCATGCATTCACACACCAATGGCGACAGAACTTCCATGCAAAGTGCCTGCCTGCCATTGGGAGCAATTTGGGGTTCAGTGTCTTGCCCAGGGACACTTCGGCATGTGGACCGGCTCGAACCGCCAACCTTACGATCAGTGGACAACCCGCTCTACCACCTGAGCCACAGCCGCCCCAAAAGTATTTACATACCAAGCATTTATTACAAGGTTATTTGGAGGAAACCCTTGGTTAATAGCCTAGATTGTAATGTAGAATATCATAATTGTGCGTAAGTGCTTTATCATGACTAATAAAGAGCCAATAATCTACTAATGTGTATACTAAGAGGTCAATATGTGTATTTTGACTTAAAGTTCACCACGAAGGGAAGTAAAATCAATTAAACTGCCATATCTGTTGGTTAACAAAATACTTGTGCTGTTGAAATATAATCAAATGTAAAACACCTATAGATATACACTGCTGTATGTACATTGCTGTCTGTTCCAAAATACGACTCTTTGGCTCAAATTAATTTTACTTCATCGATTTAGTGACACTTGGACAGCCAAAACCCAACAGACCTATAAAACACCCGATCCTTCGACAGCTTTACCATCTGCTGTAGAAGAGAAAACTCCCTCTGACTGCAATAACATATTTTTAATGAAATCCATTTGGGGAGAAAATTAAAGTGAAGTTCTGTGTCACACCCACCAGCTTGTCTCTGATATTTCCACTTTTTAAGTCCCTGAAGGGGAAACAACTTCAAAGTCAACCAGTCACACTGAAACAATGGGAATGAAGACGATTGCAGGAGGGAGAGCAGGAACAGATTGTGCTGTCAACCCTGGCATTAACTATTTTATCCTCAGGCCAGTTCACAGATTTCTTGAAAATTGTCACACAGACATACACACACACTTAATGTTTTGTATTTAATTTATTAACAAATGGGTATTTATCGTTATACTGGTGTTACACAAAATTTCCAAAAGTGCAGGAAACATAAATGAAAGTAGTGTAAGTCTTTAAACTATGTAGAAATGTGAAAATGTCTTTTCAGCATAGTGGCATTATGTGTTTAATGATTAAAATGATTTACAGTATTGTGTCACCGTTTACAATGGGAGATGTATGAAATATGGCTGACATAATGACCTCATGATAGAGGCTTAAACTGTTTCACACTACTGTACTAATCAAAAGCAGAACACCACATAGTACCAATATTATCAATGTTATTCACTTCACCTGTCGGTGGTCATAATGTTGTGGCTGATCGGTGCACTATATTTATTGTCCACAGACCAATATAAACTTAAATGACCATTTCAGTTCAGCTCAGTTCAGTAGACTTGGACTTTAATGTTGCTGTCCTTGGCACAACTTTACCTGCCTGCTGAATAAACCTGAATGAACATCTCAAAATAAAACTATTTTTTTAATAGATAAAATAATTATTTCCTTCTATGAGTCCATTTCAATTAAAGCGGGCATTCAGCCCAGCAGCCTTGGCCAAACTTTAATATATTAACAGTCAGTTTTCTTTCTATTCTTTGTGTCCAATATCTGTAATTTTCTACCACATTTTATTCAACAGAAGATAATATTTCAGTAACTCACAATGCCTCCTACCCTTGTAGCCTTGTATGATCTATTTGAACTTGTTAAAAACTGAAGCTTTTCATGTTAAAGCATCCTGTCACCTTTGCTCTTTCTCACAATAAGAAAATATCTATTCTCCTTCTAGCAGTTACTGAGATGAATGATATGGTTGGCCAGATGTTGTGTTTGTTTCTTACCTTTGCTGACTCTTCCTTTCTAAAGTGACTGTGAGTTGGTATAAGCAGGATTACACAAAAAACCTACCAGGTCACATTCCATGACACTTTTTCAAAGGAGGAACTGATTACATTTTAGTGCAGATCCAGAAAAAATGATGACATAGAGCATCAGCCTTGTCAGAAGACTGCATTCTCCTAATGCCCTTCTACTTTGTTCTGCATCCTTCTTTCAACTTCTTTTGTCTACCTTTGGGCTAATGTCTGATTCAAACTCTCCTCAGAGATTAGAGGGTTTCGAAGCTGCAGCATTCACAAACCCACAGGAGTCAATCAGATTCTCCTAGTTACAACGTGAGTTAGAGATTTTCATACTGACATCCAAAGTTTACTTTGATGACAGAAACACTGAGGGCTGGGTATTAATTATGAATAAGACATGGAGGGGTCAGAAGCTTTGAATCTGAAGTGATGAGTGGACTGAACTGTGCAGGATGAAATTAAATTTTGCTGCCTAATGAGGGAGGTTGATGTGTAAACTGTGTTTTCTGTTTTTATAAAATCCATTAAAAAATAAACGCGTAAATAAATCCTATGTGGATGTTGATGCTTCATAATCAAATGAGTCATTCTGAAAAATTGTCAGTGGGATAACTATCTGCATACTGATGCAATTTGTCTGCATAATAACCAATGGTTTCAAGCAGATTTGATGAACTTTCTGTGAACTGCCCCATCTGTATCTTTAAAAACATGACTGAAAAATATTCACACATAGTTGAAAGAAATGTAAATTCTTTGCAGAATTAATCTGTATTTAAAAAAAAAACTAAAAACATAAACCATGTATACAAGAAGCAGACTGAAAGTGATTTCTCCCTTAGCATACACTCATCTAAGGGAGAAATCACTCAACTAATCGACAGCCAGTTGTCTTTGGGGAACGGCAGTAACACTTCTCTGAATGTCACAGCAAACTTTATTCCCCGTCGTATTTATGTGATGAATCAGTTGAACCATTGTATTGTTTCTGCCTCTGTGCACATTACAGCAACCGCAGTGTCCTCTTGTAGGAGCTTCTCTTTGGTTTTTGAAGACATTTCACCTTCATCCAAAAGGCGTTTTCTGTTCTAACTGATATATTGTCACCCCCAACTCACATGGCCAATGGCCCATTAACAAGGACTGACAAAAACTAGTTCACCCTCAGAGGAATATTGTATATGCATTATAATGTAGTGTGCAGGCCTCCTCAGGATTGGACTCAACAGTCCACCTGCATCTAAAAGATAAGGGACCCTCCTTTGAGGACAGCAATGTTTACATTCTGGACAGAGAAGACAGGTGGTTTGATAGGGGAGTAAAGGAAACCATATGTGTTAAACTAAAACATCCTTCTCTAAACAGAGGAAGGGGTCTACAACACTACTTATCATGTATTCATAATGTAGACTTTAGATCTCTTCCTATAAAGTTTCACTGGCACTAAGACCTTGAGTCATCCTTGACCTGGGAGCTTCACAACCATTCGTGTTATTTTTGGTCAGTAGTGGTTTGCGCCTTGCAACTCTCCTATGGATCCATTTTCTCCCAGAGTCTTCCTTATTGTGGAATCATGTAGACCACAACCCTTAACTGAGGCCAGTGAGGCCTGCAGATCTTTTGATGTTCATCTGGATTCTTTTGTCACTCCTGGATTAGATATTGATGTGCACTTGGAGAAATGTTGGTCAGCCGGCCACAACGTCCACCACTGTTCCATGTTTTCTCCATTTGTGGATAATGTCTCTCACTGTGGTTCTCTGGAGTCCCAGAGCCTTAGCTATGGCTTTGTAGCCCTCCAGCCACCAGTCAATCAAAACTGAAGAAGCTAAAGATAGAGAAGTCCACTTGCCTTTTACTGAAGCTCTTAGGATTACCGTGACCTATGTGACTGAGAATCTCCACACTGAATCAGGAGGCCAATGGGAGTGACTACCTGTGCCATAAGGTGTCATGTAATAAAGGCTCACAACTGAAAGTAAAACAACAATCATTAACACAGAATCTAATGGAAAGCACAAATCTTCATGAATTAGATTTAAAACCGTGTCACACAGTTTAACAACTGATGATTTACAAGGGAACATGTGTTTCTGCCTCAGCATACACACAGCACTGGCGTCTCCTCACATAAGCAGCATCTCCGCTAATGAGCTGCTGCTTCAATATCAGCCTCACTGTCAGGTTAGAGCTGATTAGTCGTTGCATCGCTACAACAAAATCAAATTGACATATACAATAAAATGTTGTTGACACTGAGGAAATTACCCAACTAAAATTAATGGGTTTGTCTCTGCCGTCACTGAGCATCACAGGATACTAACACGACTAGAAATGTGTCTGCATCCTAAGATAAGCAGCTTTTTTGAAGGAAAAAAAACACACAACTCATTTAAACAGACAAACACACACACAGTCCAGTTTCCATCGTTTTAGAGGACAAACATTGACTTTAATTTATTTCCTTGAGACTCAAACCAAACAACAGGCACTGCTTGACTTATCCCGACCCTCACCTTTACGTCATGAGTACTGGTCCCCAAAAGTAGGGCGAGTCCCCACAATGTGAATATAAACAGATTTATGTTCCCACAACATGAATAATACAAGCACACATAGACACCTGCCCGTATTTTTCTTGAATCCCCGAGAGATTTCTGTTCTCTACCTCAGAAATGTTTCATCATTCTGCCTGAGAAAGACTGGATCCTCAGCTTGACACCGGCTGCTTTAACATTGACAGATTTGGTAAAAGCTGCTCACCTTCTCACTTCCTGGTTCTAAACCTGTACTCAGCTTCTCCTACAACTAATGACTGATCAACTGCCACTCACAGGAGTTGCATTTATGAATAACCTTTAAAAAAAACAGAATCTGCACTTTAGACTCTAACAGCAATATGATATAAAGGATATGTATGGTGGTACATGTCGTGCACATTATATAAGTTCCATATATAAAAAAGCACGCAATGTTCCACTTGGAAGAATCACCAGGAGACCTCGCAGATGCTGTTGATGTTTGTTTTACATGATACTTCTTTATGAATATTAACAATGAGTGATTTCAAGGAAGAGGGACTCAAAGAAGCCTATGAGGCTGATAATTCACCTGGGATCCATTAGTATAGGTATTAGTCTGCTAAGAGATTTAATGCCATCTCCATCAAAACTTTTGTTATGTCTCCCTGCAAACTGGCAATTAGTGGTGATGCGGCTCTTGGCAGTGCATTGAAGTTCCCCTACACTCGAAAACATGTTTTGATCATTGTTACTTTTCTTGGATGTTTGACCCTTAATGTGCAGAATGACATATGGTGTTTTTCATCTCATTGCTGACTGCTTTTACTGGTTTTTCTGTTATGGGAGCATGATTATTATGTGGTGGAACACAGCTAGCAGTGCGTTGTAATGGGTCCTGTGGGTTGTTAGGTGGGGCCACCATGGATCATCATCATCATCATCATCATTTACGTCTGATCTCCCGGGCTCAGGGTCTGACGTTTACCTATCCCATGATACAGCCGGATTCCCTTCCTGACCACAACCCTTCCGGGAGCAAAACCCAGCGGTTCATCCACCGACTGCCGTTGACCACATGGGTGCGCAGTTCTTCCACCTCTTGCAAGCCGTTGACCACTTACTGTTTGCCCATAGCTGGTGGTTGGAATGGTGAGTGCCAGGGTGTGTCCACACTCCGGGGGGCCGTGCACACTGCACCTCTGGGGCTCCCACCTGCTCCGAGATCCCCTGTGGATTTCGCCTGGAGTCGCAATGTCACAGTTTCAATGGGATGCCGCTGGGAGGCACCACATGAGTTTGATTGCAGGGAGGCTATGTACTGGCAGGGAGGACTTATGCACTCAGCATCCTTTTGACCAACTAGACTAGCCAGCGGCCGCAGCTGAAAGCAAGAGGAATTAAGCTGGATGGATCAGACCTTTAAAACGCATCTAATAGATGAACGATTGAATTGGGATCTGAGGAGTTTGAAAGGCACCTTGGGCTCTTTGTCGTGTTCCTTGATCGGTTCCTGAGCAGTATTTGAGGCGTTGCCCTGATTGGAGAGGCTGCTGGCAGTACACGATGTAATTATAAAGCGCTGTCAACAACAGTTGAAGCTCCTGTATGCTGCATTGCTTCTCCCTGAGCTGACTGCTGCTTGTGACCTGGTATTTCACTGTTCATCAGGGTAACATGGATGCCCTTTTCTGAAGGACTCGTCCAATTAATTAGGACAAATTAAACTTTGTAATTTTAATAAGTGATTTGTTTGCTTCTCGGCTTCACAGTGAGACACGCAGACGCCGGGAGAGCAGACAGGGAAGACTTATTGCCAGTAAGCTCTGTTTACGTTTGATCCTCAATCTTGTCACACCTCCCTTAATGAAGCTCACAATCCCAAAGCACTAATGAGGTGTTTTGACTGCTGTGTTGGACTGAAATAGAACACACATTGTTGTTTAGATGTGGTTGAGGCTGTGGTTAGCCCTCTGTAAAGTGAAACCCTCACCTAGACTTTGAAAAATATAATTACGTATCTACTATGTATCGTCTGTCTGCTTTATCTATGCCCATGCACTCAGGCATCTGCTCTTGTGTTCGTTAAAACAATTTAACAGCCTTTGCAGTTCTTACAGGGTGTTCACTGTGTACAGGAATCAGAGGTCTAATATGAGTGGCAAGAATCTTTTGATTTGCATCAGAATGGTAAATAATCCAGCAAAGACTTCAGATTTCCTTATATTCCATCATGCATGGCCAACTGGAACCAGTCTGGTGTTTTATAAAGATGAAAGTCTATTTAGGTGCATTGGAGTGTTGCCAGCGGCCTCCTCTGTTGCAATACACTTTATGACGTGGCATGCAACCTTTGAAAGTAGTTGCAAGGATTTTTTTTTCTTCTTTTTTTGTTTTCTTTGAAATCCATATCTTTGTTCTTGATGTGTTTGCAATTGAGCAATTTCTATTAGCGGCAGAGTGCAGCTTTCTTCAACTCTTGCTCACTGCGCTGGATATAAGCTTCAAAGGCTACATTATGCAGCAATGTGGTATCTGCAGATATTTCAGCGGCCTAGAGAAATGTATTTTTTTCTTTTCCTTTTCCTCATTTTTGACACTGAAAGATACAAAACGCTGTTTTCTCATTTTCTCAGTTTTTCTCATTTGCCAGTGAGAGCATATACCATGAGGGGTACACGCAATAAAAGTAGCATCGCTCTCATTTGTAATTAATACCCTCTTTCTGAACTTGTGTTTTATGACTGTGCAGGGAGGTTTAACTTCGAGCAGCAGTTTGTGGTGGTTGTTAATTACACTGTAGGGAGCGGTTGTACAATACACACATTTGACATATCAGTTGCATGGAAATATCAACCCTGTTGAGTTAATGTTGATCAGTGTCACACCATAAAACAAACTTCACACTTTGACATGCACTTTCATTGTGCAGTAGCCACATGTGCATTGCCCGGCTACAAAGCTAACATTAACTAAATGCCGAACCCCAACCGTTACCGTGATTAAATGTTAATTATAATCCTAAGTATTACTTCCTTAAAAAAATTATGGTTTCAAACTAAAAAATTGCCCACTGAAAGACGGAAAAATACATACACGGAGTCACACACTCAATTATTTCATTACAGTGGCTACTAATCACGTCTTATGAAACCAGGAAACTGGCACTAATCAGTCAATAATCAGTCATCTAATCAACAATTATAAAAGGCTGGTCGCCTACTGCATGCTGACTCACAAGTTAACCTATAGCATGTGCATTGAATACCAAATGGGCAGAAAGGAGGGAGTCCAGCCGAGACGCAGGGGAATTTGCACCTCTAATGCTTCAGTGGAATAACTAATAGCAGCTCAGGTTTTAAATAATACCATCTGTGTTTTTCTTTAGCGTTGATCAAGGCACAATCGGTAGCAGACAAAAGCCTTCATGCCCCAGCGTCCCCGGAAAGGCTTAAGGAGTCCCCAGAGGGAGCTGCAAGCTTCTAAATAATGTGTAAACACCTGTTGATTTGCACAAAAAGCGTATTGAGGAAGGTTTATTGTAACATTTGTTGTAACCATTGCAGCTCCTATACTAGAGAACTACTTAGAATATTATGGAAATGTGAACCCACAGGCTTTGGCTCGTTTTAATAATTTAACCCAGAGCAGGTGATACTTAATTTAAAGTTATCAGTAGTTATTATTTCCTTATTTCACAGATAAGCTTTACTGAAGTTAGTACTTCACTTTTACCTTGTGATATTTTTTTTTTAACTGAAAAATGTAATTAAGATTAAAATCAAATAAAACTAATGAGCTTTTAACAGCAGCTTAAGGTTAAATCTTGGGTTTGAATTTAGAATTGATGCAGCGAAGGGTATGGGTCTGATCCCGCTCAGAAAGTTTAGCGATCAAAACAAGAACAAACAGCTCATGGTTCTTGTTTTGTTTCAGGTCAAGGAGTTGCGGCAATCAAGAGGTCTCAGTAAATGTGTGTTTCACTGATGTGTAAGTGCTAGCAGGGCTCAGTAATTGGCTCCAAATCACTTCTGAACACCTTTTGTTCAATCAACTTACTGTGTTTAATGAGCAGCACAGCAGCATCTCTGTTAGGTAATATTTGTAGCAGTAATTTACCTTAAACGGTTGTTCTAAATGCCTTTTCAGACATGGGATGTGTCTGTTAACGTCCCTGCATCTGTCACTTTTATGTTAAAGTTACATATCATTTATAATAGTGTAATAATGAAATAATTAAAAAATTATTTATCATTTTAATCAATTAATGTGTTAGGGTTAGGGTTAGGGTTAGGGTTGGGTTGCTGCTGTCTGATGCTGCAGGTATTTAATAAACTCAGAGGAAAGATTCCTACAAACAGCTGGAAGCAACAACGTAAACTTCAGCTCTCATCGACATTTTGTCAAAACCTTGAGCAATTCATTGCCGGTGAGTCTCTTTGATCTGACCTGTTGCAAACTATAACTTCATCCAGGTAACGCTTTGTTTTTAAGGACACTCCAGTTATAATGGATGTGTGATTGCAGATACATGTCAATTTTGAATCTGTGCGTGCACCTCTGTCAACTAAAGCAATGCAAACGTGGTCTTTTGCACCCTCTCTGATGGTTTTGGACCAATATATATAAATGAAGGGAAAAAAGCTTCCCCAAATGGTTCCATACAACTTGAAGTACAGTGGATCTTGCCTATCCATTAATGTGACTGCATACTCTTCAGACTTGTGCCATGTTGAAAGTGAGTCAGTTTGCGGTCATGACTTTAATGGCAAAGTTACCAGGACAAGAAGCCAACTCGTTCAAATGCTGTCAAATGAATGGTGGAGTGCATGTCTGAAAGGGGCTTAATAGTTAAAGTCACAGAGCAATTTGAATCCTTTCTCCTGTTGCAACAGCACATTTAACAATAGAACTCTCACAAAAAAAGGAACAGACAGAAATATTAGATCACGGCAATCAGTCTCTCTCATTGTTGCTCATCCTCCACAAACTAATTACCAGTGACAGTCTAATTTTTCATGTTTTCCTTTTTGCTTTCGCTCACAAAGGATGCCGTGAATGCGGCAGAATAGCTGTGACAAATGAGACACAGAATGTCAGAAGAGCTGGAGGAAGTAATGAAGCCCATGGGTATTTTCTTTCACAAGGACAGGAAAGTGCAACAGGAACTGAGTCGAGGAGGGGGAAGAGAGTGATGGAAAAAAGAAGGAGGAGGGAAGGATAAGAATCAGATGGAAAAGGAACAGACTGAGCTTGGTCTCCACTTCAGCATCTTTTATTGACAATCAAACAATCAATATTTCCAGTTTCAACTCTGGACCTATCAAGAGGCGTTCACATTCACATGTACACTAAGACAAATGGCTCATGACTTATTTTTTCTTTACTGACTGTCGCTGTTCTCTGTTCTCATGGAAATTGTAAAAATGTTATTTAAGTACTGCTCTTAGTAATTTAATTGGCCTGCTGACAGACTGTGCCGAAACATAATTCTAGGATTCCAGTGGCATTGGGTATCTGATATCTTCAGCACAAATTAAACCTTAATCCTACCGACTGCGGCACCCGCAGACCCCAGAGGGATTCTTTGACAAGTGCTTTAGTCTCTTTTTCAAAATTTTCGTGACTCTGTCAATCAGTCTGTTCCGAATGGCTTCATATAATTGTATACTCTTTCTGTTTTAATGATTTTTTTTTCCCCAGAAAATACCCATATACTGTTGTCCTGGGGGAGCCCTATCAAAAATATCAAGTATCTGCCTATGAAGTTTTGATAAATGGAAATATTTATTTATTTATTGCGTCCATGTGTGCCAGGGGTCCTAATTTAAAGTATCACACACTATCATGGGGGTAGGCGCACGTTGTCAGTCGTAAATATAACTGATGTGGATTGTACTTGGGATAAAAGCTGCAATTATGCACTATTAATGAGTAGTTGTTTACAGAATATACAAACTAACTGTAGCTCTCTCTATTCATGATCTTCGTTTCGTTTGAGATGACATTACATTACTACAGTTTTATTGTTTTAGAAGAAATAAGTTAAGAGTTTGCTATGATGATTGTTTCATACAGTAGCTTATTCTTGCAGTCCCTAGTCAGTACTCCTCATATGTTAAATGTGTTGGTAGAATGAGTGACCGGAAAAAAGGTTTCAGGCTCCGGTTTTATTAACCACCATCAAGTGCACAACAGCTAAAAAATTAGGCTGATCACTGACTAAGAGTAGGTTTCCAGGTTATTTACTTCTGTCTGAACATTGGCAGGTTAACCAGGGCTTTTAACCCTCTTGCACTGCCTCTCAGACTGACTCAGAATAAATGTACCACATGGCACAGTAGGGCGTAGAATAGAATGAATGAATACTGGTCCATAAATAAAGTGAAAAGTGCATCTCTATGGGGTATACAAGTGTGTGTGTGAAGCATGTTTGAAAGGTTGAAAACTGACCTTTGATCAGTTTTTAATATTGATAGAACAGCACGGAGCGCTGACAGGCCTCTGGGAGCTTCAGCTGGCATTGGCTGAAACCAAATGGCATTCCTTCTGTGATTTGAGGCGCAAAAGGTCCACTATTACACAACCACATGAATAATCAAGTTCACAGCTAAATGCGTGCACCACTGTGTGGCAGGGCTTGTATATGGAAAGCAGATGTCCTAGCCATTTGGCAGAGAAGGAGGTGCTTTAACACTGCATCATTCAATTTTCAATTCAGTTTTATTTATATAGTGCCTATTCATGTCATGAGTTACATATTAGGGTGAAGTCATAACATTATGACCACCTGCCTAATATTGTGTTGGTCCCCCTTATGTGGTCAAAAATGCTCTGAACCACAGGACCTCTCAATTCAATTCAATTCAATTCAATTCAATTTATTTGTATAGCCCAATATCACAACAGAGTGTCTCACAGTGCTTTACAGAGCTCATTGAATTGATAAACAAGACAAGTAAACAGTCTAATAAAGAGTCCAACAGTCGATGAGGCCAATGGATCAGTCCGAGGCATCACCTGCCCTTTATGACCCTCCTTCTTCGGGAAGGAAAAACTCAAAAAACCCAGTGGGAAAAGTCTCAGGGTGTCCTATGGGGTCTGGCACCAGGACCTTGACAGTAGATCCTTTGGGTGCTCTGGTTTGTGCAGTGGAGCCTCTGTCAATCCAACTTGTTCCACTGCATCCTGTTGATGCTTGATCAGAATGGGGTCTAGGAAGTTTGGAGGTCAAATCAACATCTTGGGCTATTGTCATGTTCCTCAAGATGTTCCTGATTGGTTCATGTTTTTGC
>OMNN01024928.1:0-19205 GCA_900302755.1 Chromis chromis
GGTTTTTGACTGTTTTGGGCCACTTTTGACATGAAAGTGTCAATAACTTGGATATTAACACACTTGAATACTTTGAAACTGTTAGATTTTTAAAATGCATTTCAGTGTAATCTCACCTTCACCAATTTTAGTTTTATTTGTGCAGTAGTTTTACTTTCATTTCCACATTACCTCCTCCAGGTGAGTCACCCTGTCCGGCCTACCCCACTGAGCTGATGTTTGGTCTGGACATGTCCAGCGACGTGACGTTGGCCGACTTCAGGAGGCAGCGCTCAGCTCTCCTCCACCTGCTGGAGAATCTCACAATCGCAGAGAGCAACTGTCCGAACGGCGCTCGCGTGGCCGTGGTGGGATACAGCAACTACACCAAGTACCTGATCCGCTTCCAGGACTACCGCCGCAAGACTCAGCTGTTAGACGCTGTGAGGAACATCACCCTGGTGCAGACCAGGAACCCGCGCCATCTGGGAGCCACCATGCACTTTGTGGGTCAGAACATCTTCAAACGGGTCCGTTTAGGGCGGATGATGAGGAAGGTAGCTGTTTTTTTCTCCAAAGGGGAGTCAGAGGACACCAACGAGATTTTCTCCGCCATGATGGAGTACCGAGGTCTTAACATCGTCCCGGCGGTCATCTCTCTAAGCAATGTCCCTGATATTAAACAAGCGATAGAGGTTAGTGTCCCTTTTTTTTTTCTTTTTTAGCTCTGATCACATTCACTGTCAGATATAGAAATCCATCATGCTGTCAGGGCTGAAAAGGAAACCTGTTGCTGCTAAAGGTTATTAACAGGAGCTGCTGTTTGCTCTCAGATCGATGACACTGGACATTCCCTCTTCACGGTGCTGAGGAGGCAGCAGGACCAAGCTGATGATCTGAAGAGGGTCAAGAACTGTGTAATCTGTTACGGTAAACCAAGCCTCCTGCTTCATTAACATTTATTATAAATCACTGGCAGTATTAGCAAAACTATAAAATATGAAGAAGAATTCTGTCAAAAACATTGAAAATCTGACAGCAAGTGTGCCAGAAAAATATGTTAGAAGGTGGAATAAAGCAATATTCAAAAACAGTTGAAAGAAACAGCAAATATAAATAAATAATGCTATTTTCAGACTATTCAAATACAGTAAAACTGTGTAATTTTACAGTCACACATTGTAATAGAACAAATTATTATTCATAAACGTACACATTTCTGATGTGGATATTATTTACAGTTTTGCCCTGTTTTTTTTTTAGGATTAATATGTAAATTTAGCATTTTTTTATATTTTGCTTGTTATTATCTGTAATTTAACAAAAGAGGAAAAAATCTGTAAAAGAACTATTATTTTTGCTGATTTAAATGCTTTAAAAATAGTGTAATTTTACAATTCAATGTTGTAAAAGAACAAATAACTGTGTTACTTTTTTGTTGAAAAGTTTTACTATGTTTACTGCATATATATATATATGGTATTTATTATTAGCTTAATTTATGCTTATGCTTTTATGCTAATTGACAGGCTGGTTTATTCAGAACTTTAAATCATAAATTTTAAACACAAAAATAAGTGCTGTTTTGTGATGTTGTTTGTTCAGACCCGTGCAGACCTTCAGGGGAGTGCTCCTTCATCCAGGAGCCGGTGCGTCCTCAGGCGGTGGAACTGGACCTGGTCATGGTGGCCGACAGCTCCAGGGAAATACCAGCCGACCAGTACGCCGGCATCCAGCAGCTGCTGGTCTCGTTGGTGGAGCAGCTGGCCGTGAGCCCTCAGCCCAGCCGAGTCGGTAACCTGGCCCGAGTGGCTGTGGTCCAGAGTGGTGCCCGGACTGCCAAACTGGAGTTTGACCTGCAGACCTACCAGAGCCAGGAGATGATGAAGACGCATCTGATCCAAAAGATGCGGCAGCAGGGCGGCTCCTCGATGCTGGGACGGACGCTGGACTACATCCTGAAGCAGGTGCTGGTGAAGGTCCGCCAGCCGTCCAGGAGGAGGGCTCTGCTGGCCGTAGTGGCAACCCCGACGACCTGGGAGGACCGGGCCAAGCTGCACTACATCTCCCAGAAAGCCAAGTGCGAGGGGGTGGCGCTGTTCGTGGTGGCGGTCAGCAAACACTACAACCGGACGCAGGTGGAGGAGCTGGCCGGTCTGCCGCTACATCAGCACCTGATCCATGTCAGCAGACTGAAGGCGGGCGAGCAGGGCTACATCCAGCGCTTCTTCAGAGTCTTCCTGTCCGCCCTCAGGAGTAAGACGTCACTCTGCTCTGAGTTCAATTCACATTCCTTCTCATTTAGAATCAGTTTTATTGCCAAGCAGATTTTTTACATACGAGAATTTAAAAAGCAGATGCTGCAAGTCAGTAGACAGAAAGTGTTACAAGGCAAATCAACATAGAAAATAAAAAGTAACAGAAATAATTGATTGTCACCAGCCACAAACATATGATTCTGTGTTTATTTCAGAGGGAATTAACTCGTATCCTCCACGTTGGCTGGAACCAACCTGCAGGCAGCTGACAGACCAGGATGACTCTCTGCTCTACGTTTACGGGTACAAAGATTCACACTCAAACAAAGCAACAACTTTCACACGCTTCTGTTTCATCAGAAGGCAGGCAGAGCTGAGAACATGTGACGTAATGACTGAACCGTCTGTCAGAGGAAGATAACAGCTGTGATGAAGATGCTGTTGGAATTTCAGCCTCAGATAAGAGCAGAAGTTATTAATGTGGTGATTTACAGGTCACACAACATCTAGAACTTTGGGTTAAAGGTGGACTGTATTCTTTGAAAATGTCTAGATTACATGTGACTTGTGTCTGAATCTGCCTTTCAGTGTAAGGCCCCGTCCACACGGAAATGAAGCCAGGCACAAATAGTTTGTCAAACCGGTGTATCATCCACACGAAGCCAGCGTTTTGGGGTGTGAAAACGATAATTTCTGAAACCAGGTCCCAGAGTGGAAAGATTTGAAACCGGCGCTTCTGCGCTCCGTGTGGACGTTAATATCCGATCTTTTTCTGAAACGCTTGCGTCATAGCTCCATCTCTCGATAAATGCGCATGCGCCAAACTCAGAAAAGGACTACAACTATGGTGCCGTACTGCTGAAACGAGTCACCCTATTATCGCTATTACAGCAAAGTATACTTCTTCTGCATTATCACCGTGTTCCCCAAACAAATATGGAAAGCACAATACGCCACTTCATGTTCTATGTTTAGGCCTACATCGTATCAGATTTCTGTGCATGCCTAAAGTCCCGCCGCCAGTTTCCATTACGCAGTCACAGCGCCACCAACAGGCCTGGCATGTGTTTTACATCATTTTCAGGCGGCTCAAGTGAATTCGTGTGGACGGTCACATTTACTGAAACGGCTCCGTCTTTACGAAGAACGTTTTGGAAACGATGCGCTTTTCGGCTTCGTGTGGACGGGGCCTAAGTCTCAATTGGGTGCACAGCTGGATTTAGATTTTATATTTTAGAAACAATGAAGGTGGATCCAGATCTTGCTGCAGCTGTAATATTCTGAGTGATTTTTTATCACGATATGTAGACATAACATTAGAAAAATTAGGATTATTTTTTAGGCAGATTAACTCTCCACATGCAGCTTCTGGGTGTCTCATTTTTCCTCACTGTGGACTAATTTGTCACTGCAATATAAAGTCCTGCACCTCTATGGAAACCGCACAACCATAGCTAGAAGGAGAGAGAACTCAGAAATGTCTTCTGTGTAGTATCAGACTGTTAGAATGACAGCAATCAGAAAAAAGAAAATGTTATTTGATTATTTCTTCCACAAAAATGTAAAAAAAAAAAAAAACTAAAACTAGAATCAACATGTCCAACATTTTGTCCACAACGATATTTAACTATTTATATTTACTATTAACTTATTAAGTGTTTCTACAAACTTTTTCACTTCACTGTTTACATTAGTTGTAGAAAGACGTTTCACCATGCTGAATGTATCTTCCAACAGCTTGCTTCTCTGTAAGCTGTTTTTGAACCATGCTACATTTATTTTATTGATCCAGTAGGTTTTATTTTCCTCTTAGTCTCTCTTACCGTCTCCACTCTACTCTGTAGAAACACTGCCTGCAGTTCACCTGAAAAGTGAAGTGAGTTTTTCACTGTTACAGTTGAGTCAGTCACGGAGATTTTTTTTTACAGAATCCTGTTAGTACAAAAGTTTTTTAAACAAGACTTGCAGAAGAAAGTGAATTATGAAATATCACAAATTTAAGCTCAGAGCTGGTTAATTGTCCTGGCAGAACCGCACGTCACAAATGAATAGGTCAGGTCAAAATGTTGACAACCTGATAATTCTTTCAGTTTTTGATGACAATGTCGTCATTTTGTTCTTCTTTCAAACTTGTCATTGAGCAAAACCAAAATTTGGGTCTAAAATACCCCTTTTCCACCAAGCTGGTTCCAGTGCTAGTTCGGAGCCAGTGCCTGACTTAGTACCAGTTCTTTGTGTTTCCACCACCAAAGCACCAACTCCAGGTTCTAAAAACTGGTGCTTAGCAAGCACCAACTCTTTGCTCGGCCAGAGCTAAGAACCGAGTACGTCAGGGGCTGGGGGCGGGGCTATCGTGACCAACGATCAGCGGTGGAAAGGGACACACAAGCGGTAATTTGTGTCTTTTTTCTCCAGGACGTCCCTGTTCTGATCGCAGATTTATTGGAATGACTCCTGGAAGACATGGAAGTTTTGCACAAACTGTTGCGCTGAAATCCAGTACAATTGTGTCCTACCAGTAGCGCGATTGTGGATGTGCTCAGGCAACAGGCGACCTCCACCTCGCAATCAGTCTTAAGACCATCTATAAAGATAAACATAGATATTTTCATCAGTTTATTGCGTTTGTTTAACTGCTGTGTAATTGATACAAGAGTAGTCGTTTTACGGTGACGCAATGGCGTGGCTCCAACTTGGCTCCTTGCCAATGGAAAAGCAAACAGGTTCTTAGGAGGTGCGAGATTTGAACCAACTAAGCACCAGAACTAGCACCTGGTTCTTCTTGGTGGACAAGGGGTATGAGAGGCTTAAAAGCTGCAGATGTAGTGATCACCCTCTGGCTCAAAGCTACGAGCTAAACCTCATCAGCCAGCATGAAACGTTCAGAGCAGCTTTAAAACACTAAGATTTGTGGGTCAGAACGCACACATGATCGGTTGAATTGTGTTGTTCAGAAACGCACTGTGGTGACTTGGCGTGTGTCTGCCGCTGTGTGTTCAGTCAGGGCTCTGCAGAGCTGGAGGAAGAGTTCGGCGATGACCCTCAGGTCGGAATGTCGATCCAGGCGGTGCAGCTGGACGCCATCAACTCTGTGAGCAGAGCAGACGGACAGAGTCCACAGCAGGCAGTTGGATTCACTGGTAACATAAACACACTAACACAGATTTATACACACACTGGTTGTCTGCCAGAGCTGCAGTCAATCAGTTTATCTTTATCTCAGGCCAGAAGGATGGAGTTTGTGCCCAGACAGCAGCAAAGAGCCAGATAAAGAACACTTGAACTGTTCTGATCAAGTTTATTCAGCTCTCAGTATGTTACACACATCGAAGTTGGATTTTAAACCGTTGGACTTTGGGGACTTTTGTATCGGCATCAATCAGTATGTGATAGTCTACATTTTTCTTTTTGCATGTGCAGATCCAAATCCAAATGTGTGTTAAGATAAGATCAAATAAGATGAGATAAGTTAGAACTTTATTAATCCTGAAGGAAATTCTTGTGCCAAATGTTCCTCAGAAAAATGTAAATAACATCAGAATAAATGCAGTGTCTGAAAGAAAAGCAGAAAGATATAAAGTTGATACATTAGCAAAAGTTAAAATACAATCAAGTCAGCTAAAAAGTAATAATGTGCAGTGATACTGAAGTAGTAGAGTAATATTGTATTGTAATATAATATTTTAATGAAAGTAGTACACATGTAAATGGAATATCACACATTAAACTGGAAAACTGCACATGAAGTTGAAATATTGAATGTGAAAATCAAATATTGCACATTGCGTAGAATATTACACATGGAAATTAAATATAAATAAAATTGAAATACTGCAGTTGATAATGAAATATTGGACATAAAATTTGAAAATTGAACATTTATTTAAAATATTGCACATGAAAAACTACACATGAAGACATTGCAGATGCACTTACAATTGAACTTCTGGTTTGGTTCTGTGTGTGGTTTTATTTACATTTACAGTTAGAAAAACACGAGACTGGTCGATTTAGATAATCAGATGTTGACTGATGGAATCAAAGTTGTCAGTGGATTGTAATTATCTTCGTCTATGTCTTTAAACTCCTGCTGTTTGGATCACTGACAGGTGCAGTTTTATGGTTATTTCAACTCCGAAACTCAGTAGATGAAGTTGTAAACAACTTTTATGAAACTTATGAACAGCAGCTCTGTGCCAGAGTTCCCAGAATCAGATGTGCTGTTGGTTAAATCGTTTTTTCTCTGACAGATGTGAAAATCATGCCGGTGACACCGTTGGACAGCTTCGTCTCCAGAGGTAAAGACCAAACCGATTCATGCTGCCAGCACAGTGGACTGATCTGTTTGAAGTGACTGTTAACTCACCAACACAAAAACAGTGGCAAAGAGACTCAGAATGACTCAAAACAGCTTGAAGGACACACTAAGTGACAACAGAGAGATTAGAAATACTACAAAGAGATGCTAACCAATGAAAAGGATATGCAAAGTAAACACAGCTAGATAAAACACCACTGCAAAGAGCCTCAAAATGACCACAGAAACACACAGCAGCCACAAAGAGAGTCAGAGTAACTACAACCAACTGACGAGACCTAAACTGACCAGAGTGTATTATTTTTAAGGTTATTGTGGTGCCTTTAATGGTGCAGTGGTTAGCACTGTCGCATCACAACTAGAAGGTTCTGGTTCTGCTTTTCGTGTGTTTATGTTCTCACTGTTTAGGTGCTCCGGCTTCCTCCCACAGTCCAAAGACATGCTAATGTTAATTGGTGATTCTAAACCAGCCAAAAGTGCAAATGTGCTTGGATGTCTGTCTCTCTATGTTGGCCCATTGTATAGAAGATGGATGGTTGCTTGTTAGCTGAGTTTTGTCCTCTTACCTCCTGTCAGAGTCTCTGCTGAGAGATGATTTTGTCCCTGGAGAGTCACAAATTTTACAGTTTTCTCGGACTGATCAGGCTTTATGCGTGAGCTAAATGGAAATGTGAACGATCTTTAGCAGCAGGAAGCAGGATGACTGAGATTCTTTACTAAAACTCGATGATGTGTCTCCTGTTGTCTCCGTCAGACGTCTGTCTGCTCGCAAAGGACGGCGGCGACTGCCAGAATTACACCCTGAGGTGGTTCTACAACAGCAGAAGTGGCATTTGCACTCGCTTCTGGTACGGCGGCTGCGGCGGCAACGGGAACCGCTTCACGACGCAGACGGAGTGCGAGAACCTGTGTGTGAGCCGATGAAGAGGAGGAGGGAACCTAAACCGGGAACCTTTAACAGCAAGTTGTTGTTCAAGGAGAAACACCAAAACTTCATTCACTCAGTTAAACTGCTAACCACAGCACACGAGGGAAACCGCTGGAGCTCCTCATCACCAGGAGCTGCTTTCTGCATATTCTGTTTCAGCTCTGCGAGGAACTTTCTCTGGAGCTTCCAGTCGGACTGAATCCACCTTTTACTGACCGAACGCCTCCTCCAGGAGCTTTTTATGAATTTAGGTGCTATTTTCTTCAAAAGAAGCTGGAAACACTGACATGCAGGTGTTATGCACTGCTGCAGCTACAAATATTCAATTATTCTCTGTACCAGTTTCCAATTAAAATGGATATTTCAGATAAAAACATATCGTCTGTCAGTGTCACACATCTGTCTGTCCCTCAAACCACCAGTCACATTCTCTGCAGGCAAAAAACTCAAAAATGTTTTCCACTTAACAAGGTGACCGGCTGCTTGATCTGTGCAAATAGATACAAATTCCCTAAAAAAAAAGAGAGAAAAATTAATACAAATAGACAAAAAAACACTGCAAAAAGCCTCAAAATGACTCAACCCGAAAGCAACACAAGCCAATAAACAAATAGATGCAAAATGAAACACAAAAGCACAAACAGACAAAAAGAGAGAAAATAATAAAAATAGACACAAAATGAACACACATACATGTAATGAAAACAAACTATAAAATAGACATACAATGAACACACAAATAGACACAAAATGACCAAAGCAGACACAAACGGAAAACAAATAGACACAAACTGACCAAAATTTGACACAAAATAAAGAAAAATAGACAGGATATGGCCAAAAAGAGACACAGATGCAAATAGATGCAAAATGAATGCACAATTGTCATAACATTGCCAAACAATCACAAAATGATCAAAATGGGACATAAAACAGGCACAAATAGAAACAAAATGACTAAAATAGACACACAATGACCGAAATGAGAAAATAAAAATAGAAAACTAACACAAATAGATACAAAATGAGACACAAATAGATGCAAAATTAGACACGATAAGCACAAATAGATACAAAATGACCAAAAACAGACACAAAATGAGCACAAATAATCACAGATTTAACACAAATAGACATGAAATGAATACAAATAATCACAAACTGACCAAAACTGACCAAAAAATAGACAGGAAATGGCCAAAAAGATGCAAAATGAATGCACAATAGTCACAAAATGAGCACAAATAATCACAAAATGCCTGAAATGAGACACAAATTTAGCAAAATAGAACATTAACACAAATAGACACACTAATTGCAATATAGACACAAAAGGAACACAAATAGACACGAAATGAATACAAATAATCACAAAATGACCAAAACAGACACGAAAGGAACACAAATAGACACAAACTGACCGAAATTGGACACAAAATCTAGAAAAATAGGCAGGAAATGGCCAAAAAGAGACACAATTTGATGCAAAATTAGACACAAAATAAGCACAAATAGATACAAAATGTCCAAAACAGACACAAAATGAGCACATATTTTTCAAAATAGAAAATGAACACAAATAGACACAAAATGAACACAAATGGTCACAAAATTACACACAAAATAAGCACAAATAGATACAAAATGAGCACGAATAATCACAAATTTAACACAAATAGACACGAAATAAGCGCAAACAATCACAAAATAACCTAATAGTCACAAAACGAGACACAAAATAAGCACAAAGAAAAAATAACTGCATAAATACTTTTCAAGGAAGCTTTATCTGTACATAGAAGACCGCTGGTTTTACAGGGATCACCGCGCAGCATTAAATTAAACTGCAGATTTAAACTGCAGTTCTGTGATTCTGCCACCAGGTGGAGCCAAAACACCTCCAACCAGGGAACAGTCTGCTACATTTGTCTTCACAGGGGTGGTTCAAAATGTGAATACATTGATTCATGAGGGCCTTATTTACAATACAACCGAGTAAGAAGGCAAAACAAAGACGGGGATTCAAATAAAACTGAAACCGAAAATGTTTTAAAGTTAAAATCATGTACACAAGAACAACTGGAAGTAAAATAAGTTTAAACCTTAAATTGCTCCTAAGGGGGAAAAAAAAGTTTTTGATTGTTTTGTTGGTTATTTCGGGTTAAATGAATTTATTGAGGTAAAAATAACACTACAGTATTAAAATACTCACATAGAAGGACAAGTACTTATTATGCAGCAGGATTTCTTCCCTCAACATTGAATTATTATTGATTATTGTCTAATATTAAATCATGGGTCACTGCAGCTTAAGATGTTAAAACATGATATTTGGCTATGTGCAGCTGAAGCTAATTTCAATGACTGTAAGTGTGAAGTCTTGCAGAGTAAAAGTTTTAATTTAGTGTACAGCTTTGATTACAGTTGAATAATGACGTCATACAGGTGTTTAGATGAAGACAGGTCAGAGTCTGAGTAGAAGAAAGTATCTGTGCAGGATCCACTTCATGCATTGATCCTTAAATGAATTTCTAATCAATATGTTTGGAGCCTTGCAGACTTGGTTCTGGGCAGCAGAGACGCCAATACACAGCACACCTGTTCTCTGTTATTAATTAGATTTCAGGTGCAGCTTTTCTCTCCTTTGGATTTGTTTTATCGCCTTAATGATGATTTTATTTTCAGCCACAGACTCTGACATGAAGTTCGGATGCTGTTGGAGGTAAATATCGCTGCAGAAAGCACAAACTCTAAACTGTCTGTAATGTAGGTGGTGAGATTTGTGTCTACAGTCGAAATTTTCGACTAGCAATGGTACTAAAAAACAGTTTTCAGTGTCTAAATGACCTGTGTGTTGTACTGGATGTATGCCGAATTAAAGACAGGGTCACAATTAGTAGAAATATGTTAAAAATATTGTTTTATCTGTGTCGTTTCACCGGCGAGACAGTAGAAATTAAAAGTTCAGTGTATTTTAAATGGAGATCGGTGCGGTGGAAGTGACGTTTTACAGCTTTAGTTTTGTGTCTTAAACCAAACTGCCTAGTGTGGCTAACTGATACTATTATATAATGCTAGTATAGCTCACTTATGCTACATGCTAAAAGGCAATTTATTCACTTTATTTGATTTTATTTAGCTGCTCTAGCTAGTGCAGCTAACTTATGCTACAAGCGATCATTGTTGATGTTAATACACACTATATGACATTTAGTCCCCATGTTTTTTTTGTGTTTTTTTTTTTGTAAAATTGTTGTTTAAGGTGGCCGGTTTAGCCTGCTACATTAGCCTGCCATGCTACAAGCGTCCCACCCTGTTCGTTTGCCAGTTTGGTTCAAATTTAGCATCAAAATTCACCAACACAACCAACAATACAGAAGCAAATCTCTGCAGATAAAAGAAAAATGCATGAGAATCGAAGAAAAAATTTAAATAAGTTCATAGTAAGCCAAAAATGTTGATTAACTAAGTAAAAATTGTGAGATAAGTCAAAATATTTGACACTTTAAAAAATCAATTGTCCCATTTTCCTCATAATTTTGTAT
This sequence comes from Chromis chromis, assembly GCA_900302755.1. Taxonomy (NCBI): domain Eukaryota; kingdom Metazoa; phylum Chordata; class Actinopteri; family Pomacentridae; genus Chromis; species Chromis chromis. Next base: position 11,029 of record OMNN01024928.1, read on the forward strand.
TTTATTTGTGCTCAACACCAATTTACAAGATGATGCTCCCATTCAATCCACATTCCAGCTATTTTCTGGCTGATACACTGACTCCTGGGACACAAGGAAAGTAAAGTGCTGATGCTTTTATTTTTGACCAAAATTGTAAAACAAAGCAATGATTCTGGGTGTATTTGACACTTTTTGTTTAATTGTTTTACAGATTTGGCGTGGATTCGTATTTAAAAAACTGTCTTTAAAGATGTCAAATGACCTCCGCCTGTGCCAACTTCACCAACACTTCAGATCTGGAGCTCAGCACACTAACGGCAGCATCATGAGGATCTCAAGAGGCAGGTAAGTCAGTCGTTCTGTTCAGTCCTTTCCCTTGTTCTGATTTCATCATTTTTACAGTCTCATGGCCAGTAGTTAAGATTTCTTGATCTCTAAGTGTTGAACAGGCAGATTCTTTTATAGGAACAAGCTGTCGTCCAGCAGACTGACCGCTGTGAACACCACAGTCCTAATTATCAGCTGAGAGCTGCCAGAACACACACTGAACTGCTTTAACTTCATTAAATCTGCTGCTTACTGGCTGGATCCAGGTCAGACTGTCTGAGGGTGTGAACCTCCAGAGCATCATAAAGTGAAAATAACATTTTGATTTGAAATTGTTCACAGTTTACACGGTTGTTTTAGTTTAAATTATCTGCACTAATAGATTTCCAACGCAACGTCATATCACCCGTGTTTGTCTTCACCACAGTATTTATGCTGGACAGAAGCAGGATGTATGTAGGAAGATAGAGGTGATGCTGCTTAATTGGTACGTTACTTCTAGAAATGATAAGATTTGTCTTAAAGGACAGACTTCTACAAGATAATACGAGTTGACAACCCCTCATATCACACCTTGCATTAGAAGTCCCTAAGTTAAAACCTGTACTTACACTGTGTCATTATATGTAAAGAGTGACAGATGGACGAAATTTGAAAGTAATAATGAATAATAATCATTATAAATGTTATTTGTTGGCGCCTTTCTGAGCACCCAAGGACACTTTACTTATGATAAGAAAATAAAAAGTACAAAAAATAACAAACAAATAATACAACATTAAAAATAATAAATAAAATGCATGGCAGAAATTTAAACCGGATAGTCAAATCTAAACAGATGGATTTTGAGCTGTGATTTGAATTGTCCAATGGAGTCCAGGTGACGGATGTGGGGGGGCAGAGAGTTCCACACCCATAGTGGTCAGTTTGACAGTAGGGACAGACAGAAGAGCAGCTGAGGAGGAGCGTAGAGCATGGGAGGGCGTGGAGAAGGTCTGACAGGTATTGGGGGGCCAGGCTATGGAGAGCTTTAAATGTTAGGAGAAGGACTTTATAATGGATTCACTGATGGATAGGTAGCCAGTGGAGCTGAATGAAGATGGGGATGATGTAGTCGGTGGATTTGGTGCGGGTCATGATGTACCTAGAGTGCCTTACCTGAGGTTTCTATCCCTTTTTTTTTTTTTTTTATAATTTCTTTCTTTCTTGTTTTATACATGTGAATCTACATGGATAGAATTTTATCATTCAGTTACATAAATGAAAATTAGCATTGACATGATAGTATATCCTTATCTGAATGCAACCAGTAGTCTAACTGAACATCTAGCAGCTTCCACTGATGACTGAGGCGTTTAGAGCACATCAACTTTTTTCTTCATATTTTGTTTTTGTTTTCTTTTTAATAGTCGTTTAAAAAAAAAAAAATCCCCCTATAAATTTTAAGTTTTTTTTCTTTAAAATAGTTTTTAGATTTTTTTTTTTTACTTTTTAACATTTTCACATAATTTTGCCTTTTTCTTTCATTATAAAATCTTAAAGTTTTAACTCTGAAGTGTAAGGTTTTTAGGGCTCTAACTTGGTTTCTTTACAGTTTCTGAGTCTTCCTCAAAAAATGTAATATAAAGATAAAAGTAAAAACATGACTTTTTTAATTCTTAGATTTTGCTTTTTCCTTAAAAATTTTCAATTTTCAGAATTTTGCACTTTCTCAGAAATTGGACATCCTTCTTAATTCTTGATTTTTGGACTTGTATTAAAAAATATATCATTTCAACCTTTTTCTCTGCCATGGTGAGAGCCGAGGTGTAGATTTGTTTTCAGTGACTCCCGTTTGTCAGATAAACTCACTTGGTTCCAGGTAAATCCTCATTTGACTCTGTTGAAACTAATGTTTGGTCTCTCAGCTGTATCAGCTGCTGCAGTTAACTGATGGAGACTAGAGGCTTCTCTGTGCACAGATCAGTATCTACTGATGACTATGAGGCGTTTAGGAAACATCTGTAAATCGTAGCTTCAGAAAACCACCTGTTTTCACTCTCCTCTTCTAAACTGCAGGAATCTCTGCATTCACATCAGTGTTTAGTTTTGGATGCACCTAAATAACAAAGTTAGTCTGAAGCCGTGTCATGTACTGAAATAAAAGTCAAGGTGATGCTGAAACAAATGAAATCCAGGACGTCCCATTTAGTCTCAATGAAGCAGAAAAGGCACTTCATGGTGGCCACTATTGGAGAATCCCCAGCGTCCATAATGGCTGAGGAAAGGACATTTTTGTGAACCTTCCAGCTTCATATTTGAGCAGCTTTGTGGGTTTTGGCTGCTCATAACAAACTGGCAGAAAGACAGAACAGCTTCAGCCAGAGCAGCTGCAGCCTGATTCAGTCTGATCCTGATGGACTCTTTGGATTTATCCTCAACTTCTGATGGAGACGTCCGAGTTAGAGTTGTTTATTTAGGGTTTTTTGGGGTCGGTTAAAATTAATGATCATGTATGAGTTCAGATTTTTTGGCTACATGTGTGGTTTGGACCATGAACGCTGTGTGTTTGCTGCTTTAGTGCAGATCTGTTAAATCGTTCTGCCTCATGTGTTGTTGTGCTGTTTGTGTGGACTCAGAGGGCTGCTAGGTTCCAGGTTGTTCTGGTTAATTTTCAGGCTTTTACTCGAGTTGGAGCAGCCTGTTGGATGTTTATGTTCATTATTAGCACCTCAGTATTCGTTAATCCTCTAGCTCATATCCAGAGTTCTGTACTAGGAAGCCAGATTAGCAGGTTAGCAGGTATGTTGAGCCTGCTAATCTGGCTCTTGTTTAAACCTGCTAGATCTACATGGTAAGTGATGCTGCACAGCTAACCTGGTCTGGAGGATGTTCTGTTCAGAGTTTCGGATTTAAATCGGCTGGAAGAAGTATCTCCCTTTAACCAGACCGTTTCCTGACAATTCTTTAAGAGCGATACAGATTCTCAGCTGATAACCTGCACACGACTAAGTTAGCTCCACCACACAAGTTACCATTGAGATCTAGCACAGGGGTGCCCAATCCTGGTCCTCGAGGGCCACTATCCTGCATGTTTTAGATGTTTCCCTCTTCCAACACACCTGATTCAAATGATCAGCTCATCATCAAGCTTTGCAGAAGCCTGATAACGATCCTGATCATTTGAATCAGGTGTGTTGGAAGAGGGAAACATCTAAAACATGCTGGACTGTGGCCCTCGAGGACCAGGGTTGGGCACCCCTGTTCTAGACAGAGGTATATTTATGCTCCAGTCAGCTGAAACCCCTGAACGATACGGATAATATTCACTATTTGTTATAACTTCTAAAATCAGCTGAGTACACTCGTGGTGCTTTACATGGGTTCTATTAAAGGTGTGAAGAATTTAAATTTGAAAATAACCTAGACCACGTTACGTTTTCATTTTGAGGTTAAAGGATCTCTTTGTCAATTTGTGTCAAATGCCACATTAAGTATACTCTGATACAGTCTTGGAATATAATAAAACATGAAAACTTCAACAGGGACTGATGCTTTTTATAGAGACTGTATTTTGTTGCTTTGGTGGATACAATTATTGCACCAACTTGTTTGTTTACCTGAATTTCTAGTGTTCTTTTGTATGTTAACATTTTACCTCAGAGCTGTTCCCTGTGTTTCCCTTTGGATCCAATATATTGGATTTCATTAAACTGATGAAATAACCTGAGTTTGCTCTCCTTATAAAGATTCCATTACCTATATGTTGCTCCAAATATTGTGTGATGTGTTGTAAAGTCTCTAAATGTCCTCCTGCCTCCTCCCTTCCCGTCATTCGTGCTGTAGAGGATCAAGTTAACACGTTGTTCCTTTGGGTGCTTCTCCTGCTTGTTGCTAGGAATGCCTATTTATAGACGGAGAGGAACGATCAGCATCTATCTGTACATTTACTTATCTAAACAAGTTTGGTCTGTGTTGTCTTGCGGAGATATGCGACTGTGTGTGTGTGTGTGTGTGTGTGTGTGTGTTTACCTCTAAATAGCCTCGGTGGAATGTAGCCACTCAGCGGTGTGCATTCGGATAAGGATGTAGATGTGTGTGTGTGATTGTGCCTTTAGTGTTGCATGTGGGTGTGTGAACAGCTATAGTGGAATTGAATGCATTTAATACTACGTTATCTTTACCTATAGGACGAGTGAGTGTGACAGGGTCTGTGCTGTATATATAAACAGACAGAATATGATTCATTGCTGCATTTTTATCAGGTCTTACACACACACATCACAAGGCCCATCGAAGCAATATAAAGTCTCTTTCAAGTTTTTCGACAGTGCAGCCAGTTCAAACCCTGCTGTAGCCTGGGGAGTCATTAATTGGAAATTATAAATGCCGTTCCCCATTTTGGTTCCCACAAGAAAGAAATACCCCCGTTAGCATTTGAGTTGAAGGGTGCTTTCCCATCCCAAAGTTAAACTACTGTGCTCCAGTGGTTTGATTCCCTTTTACCATTTTTATTCTGTTCCACTGCAGGACTTTAGTGTAACTGAAAAGAAAGTTGAAAAAATAAAAAGTCTACACGGCATATTGTTTAAATTCTTAATCTGAATAGGTTCTCTGCTATATGTTATGTCTTTCTTATTCTTCTTTTCTCACTTTTTCCTTGTTGAAGTGAATTTGTGATCAAACTCACATAAATAAAATGTCCATCAGCAGGGTTTAATTGACTTTATGCTTTTATCTACTGGTGAAAACTGCATTTGGCAGTGTTCTAATCTACAGCTATATAGAAAAGATAATGGGTTGTAGTTGGCATGTTACAGGAAACATAAAGACACTTCAAATTATTGTGCATTACAGCCTGCTTCTATTGTTATTTTGACTCATTTTCAGCTTTCTGTCACCCCTTTAAACATTATAATGCGCATACAAAATCTCTGTATTGACAGTAGTTTTGTTGTCACTCAGTCTATGTTTATTTTCTCGCTATTTAGAAGAACTTCTTCGGCATGGCTGCTAAACAGAAATTTATGAAAAGCATAACATTCTATTAACCGCTTTAGTGATATTATTGTGTAATTGCTGTGAATTGAAAATACATAATAAGCCAAAATATTCTTTCCCCGAACATCCCTCCCTCTCTGGGTCTTTTTTCTCTCTCCCACTGTTCTCCTCCACCTCTAATAAAAGTGAAAGATAAAGACTCTAAATGATGGCAGCTGTGGCACCACATTCATTACAACGCCATTTCCTCTTGCCTCAGCCCTCCTCCCTTGCTTTTTAATAGTCCCATTTTGATGATAAAGATAGGGAGAGTTTCACAAAAACCTCCTGACCTCTGACTGTTCTCTCGTCTTTTCTACCTTTTTCTTCACGTACATGTTCTCTCTTTAAAGAGAAGACCATGGATGTGATGTTTTTGTGTCTCTTCCAGTGCTAATTAAAAAGAGCACATCAGTATTTTTAGGTTTTTGTGAGAACACTGTTGCAGGCATGTATCCCATGATTCCTGAGCAGATCCCTGGAAAGTGTCCCATATTACGCCCCCCTTTTTGTTCCAAACCTGCATTACAGAACCCTGTGAATTCGAAGCTATGTTATACATTTTTGTGTGTGTGTGTTTTTATGTGGGAGGAAATATATACTATCTGTGGATATGTGAATTTATGTTGCCGCATTGGAGTAATTTGTCCAACAAATTATGTTAAATCAGGTCAAATGAGCCTTATGAAACTAAAATAAAGTTTTTCCTAATGCTCGTGCCGAGGAAGGAATGATTAATATTACATAACTGTCTGAAAGAGGCGAGCAATGCAGCAACGGTACGCTCCTGATTGTTTGTATGAAGCTCCAGATGTGCCAGCGGTAAGAGAGACAGCGAGGCAGCGAGAGAGAGAGAGAGAGAGAGAGAGGGAAGGAAGAGGAAAAAAGATAGAGTAGGATATTTTTACTGAGCTAAAAGTGTCCACCTCTGCCTCACATCGACCCACATTACAGCTCACACGGAGCACACAGGGAGATGAGAGAGTAATGTCTCTGTCCATCACTGAAACTTATAGTTCTCCATGTCAGTCTTAATGTCCTCATTTCTTTCAAAAACATTCCTGTCATAGTTTGCTATTATGGCAAAGTCAACTTAAGATAGCTTCTCTGCTTTAGGAAAACTAGCTCATGATGGGTAAAGCGACAAAAACACACCTCGGGGGGAAAAAGAGTTAATGGAGTCAGTCGTAACACATGTATAGTGGTAACTGCAACATACAAACGACTTCATAGAGATATGATATTAAATCAATTAATAAATGCTCTCATCACTCAGATAATGGCTGGTACATTTCCATCGTCTTTTCCTGTGTTAGCATCAAGTTTTAAATGCAATTTTAAGTTTAAATTTAGTAAAAGTCCCCTGAGAGACATCTGATTCGACCCATCTCAACTATGTGAGCAGCCACAGAGCTCTCTCCTGGTCAAGGACAATGTCACGAGTCCCGTCGCAGACACGACTGGCAGCAGATGAATGACTTTGTTCTTCATTTCACATTTAAAAAAAAACAAGCTAAGCTAAGTTCTGACAAGGTATTAGCTATAGCTCCTCTTTTTTTTCCAAGCAGCTTTCAAAGCTTTGCACAACAATGGGAAAAATTCTCTTTAGAGTGAGAAAATACAGAAGACTAAACTTTTGTTGAGTGAAGCAAAAGCTTAAACTCAAACATTATTTGTCACATGGATTTCTTTGGTCTGAAGTCTCAAATTAGTAGGCAAATGATCCTATTCTTCACCATTCTTACATTGCTTTCTATTGTGCTCTGTTGCAGTCATATCTATTCTGGCTTCTTATGTCCTTGTTCAGTCATTACATGTCTGTTTTCTCTCATTCTGCTCATGTACTGGTATTTTGTGTGCGACACTGACTGTGATTTCTCCACCATTACATGATCATTACTCTCCTTTCCTTCTCTCCTCTCTTGGTAACAACATTGTTAGTGGGAAATAGGAGCTTCATATGTAGGATGATCCCATCGCTGGCACCTTAGTATTCGACACACATACACACAGTAAATTGCCTATACAGCAAACATTAGAGCCATGGCAACAAAAGTAATGGAGGTGCGCAGTCGATCTCTGGGCAATTTAGGGTGGCAAACAGGTGTAATGGGTTAGTCTATGTGCATGTGTGTGTATATGTGTCTTTTTTTATTCCAGACTAATATTTGATCAGCTGTAAAAGCTTAGTATGACATCATGAAGAGTAATGTAAACTCCGTACCAGTTACTTTCGGCTAAATGCTCCGTCTCAATCCACTGAGCTAAAAGAAAGTCTATAAGATGATTTCTTTAGTAGTAGACACTTAAAAACTACTCAGTATACAACAGTATTATACAGCGATCAGCCACAACATTATGACCACTGACAGGTGAAGTGAACAACATTGGACATATTGGTACTATGTGGTGTTCTGCTGGAGAACCTTGGATTTTGCCATCCATGTTGATGAGACTTAGACACCCAAATAAACATTGTCCCAGAACAAGCACACTCCCTCATGCAAATGACAATCCCAAATGTCACTGGCCTACCCCTGCAGGAAAATGCACCCCACCACATGGCAAAAACATCAAACAATCAGGAACATCTTGAGGAACATGACAATGGCCCAACATGTTGATTTGACCTCCAAACTTCCTAGACCCATTCTGATCAAGCATCAACAGGATGCAGTGGAACAAGTTGGATTGACAGAGGCCCCACTGCACAAGCCAGAGTACCCAAAGGATCCACTGCCAACATCCTGGTGCCAGACCCCATAGGACACCCTGAGAGGTCCTCTTGTCCATGCCCAATGGTTCAGAGCATTTTTGACCACATAAGGGGGACCAACACAATATTAGGC
>OMNN01024929.1:0-13086 GCA_900302755.1 Chromis chromis
ACCCCCACCCCACCCCTTAAATACACATACACATTCACACACACATCCCTGAGACGTCTCGGCTAAATTGAAAATGAAATGAAATGAAACTGACATTGAAACTGTCTCTTTGTCTGTTTAAGTGTCCAAAGTAGCAGCCTGTTTTTAAAGTGCCAGTTAAAGTGACTTGTGGTTTATAAATAATTAAAACCTGAAACTACGACTAACATTAAGGTGCAGTAGTGTGCAAATTCAACGGTTCAGCATTCTAACAGCTTGTGGGAGGAAGCTGTTGATCAGTCTGGTGGTTCTGGCTTTGATGCTTTGGAACTGTTTGCCTGATGGCAGCAGTACAAAGTGATTGTGGAGAGAGTGTGAAGGGTCCCTGACAATGGTCAGTGCCCTGCTCCTGCAGCGGCTCTGGAAGAGTTCCTGGACAGAGGGGAGGGAAACTCTGATGACCCTCTCAGCTCCCCTAACTATCCTCTGCAGGGCTTTTGTGTCTGACATATGGAGGCGTCCACATTTTAAATTTCCATTCCTCTAAACGCGTTAAAGACATTTTACCAGGCTAGAAAGCCGAGAAATCAGGTTTATTTCCTGGAATAAAATGTAGAAATAAGTAGCTTGACTGGGAGTTCATTCTCCACTAGACTTGCAATCATTACTTCACATGGTCATATTAATCCCCAAAGCCTGAATAAATGAGGTCCCTGTAACCCAGCCGTCTTCAGCTGTGATCCTCAGGATTCAGGAGGCAGCTATTTTCTGTGCTACTGCTTTGATAATTATATCCACCTTGCATCCTGGGAGTAAAATGCTCTGTTATTAGATGGCTAGAATGAAGGTCAGCAGGGCTCTTAGTCCTACTGCTGCTCTAATCAGTCACAAATTGGGGAGGTTATCAAAGGATGTTGCAAATAACTAGATAATATTTGCATGATTGCATCAAAATAAGGTCTCAGAATTCAGTATCTGTCCATGTTTTTCTGAAAATACCTTCATTCTGACACAATATACCTCAATATGCAGCTGATAGGGGCAGAAAACATCAAGTGCACTTGGTGCTGCATTTTGCTGGATGCGTCTTTCAACAACTGATTCTTCAAAGGAGCTTCCCAGGTATATTTCTGAACACACTCGGTCTCACTCACCAGTGTGACCTATATCACGCCATTTTCAAGAGGATGTACAGTACATGTTTCTCATTTTCACAACTCCCCCAGTGATCAGATGACAGCGTTTCCACGGGGATGAGTCTTGCTGATGTCCACAAAGCCAAAGGTCATCAGCTGCTCACCAGCCAGCACGATGAGAGCCTTAAAAACCGGATGCACAGTTGGAGTTAACACTTTTCCGCCAAAGTGGTGTCTTAACAGGAAAGACATTGTTGCTGAGGAATAATGCATGAAAACAGGCCTGGAGCATCTCTGGGGTCGTAATAACAAAGAATTCTTCTGGCAGCTGACATTATTAGTTCACTTTTTGCATGCTAAGACTAAAGCATTGATAAAGATTTACAAACTAATTGCCACTTGGACAAGATTACATAGGTAGTGTATATATTGAAAGAAGTTATTATACCTTTATTTATATACGATAATGTGATTTTTAATGGGCCAATAAGATTAAAATAATACTGTTACAGAATTACTGTTATAGTCAGGCTGAGAGCAGAGGGAATCGTGAAGAGAAAAGCAGAATTGAAGTAGCAGATAAGTTCTGACTTCCATAAAAATGAAAACCAGAGGCGATGGTTATCAAAAGGTAAACTTGCACAAAAATAGTTTGAGGGAATGCATCTCTAGAGTCAGAAACCATAATTATACTGTGGCTGTCCTCAGCACTCTCAAAATGTTATGCTGATTCATTATAATGATGCCCTTCCACTCAGCCCATTGTCCTGTTCTGTTGTTCTTCATTTTACTTGACCTCAACTCTACTTCCTCAGTGTACGACTAATTTTTTTGCACTATTTATAAACTAGAACCAAATTAAACATGAGATGACCCAAAAGTCTTCAGTCACCTTCAACTGTAAAGCAGTTGGACAAACAGGGTTGGACTGTGTCGGCCTTAATAGGCAATCACAGGAGCAACCTACTTACTGTGAAGGAACAGTACAAACCACTGACCCAAACTGATGTGCTCGAGCATTTGGTTTGAAGAAGTCTAATTATCCAAATGTTGTATACCTGTCTGAGCTGGATAGTACTGAGCTGCAGTCGAATTGAGTGGCAGCCGAGATAAAAGCAGGTTGAATTCTCTATATACTAAGGAAACATGCTTACTGCCTCCTTTGTTATCTCCTGTGCATAGGATGAACTGGTTCATCCTTCACAAAGGAAAGGAGACAATGCCCCTCCACAATGAGCTGCAGCAGCAACATTCAAAGTGACACTCCTCTGCAGGCCCGTGTCAACAACATCCACCATTGTATGGTTAATGTAAGGGCCAATTTATACTTCCCACGTCCAGGTGTGCAGACCAGTGTTGGTTTTGAAAGCTGACAGTGGATGCACACATAGTAATGTTCATACAACAATAGGTACATGTTGGTCTGTTAGGTAGATGGTAGCATTGCCCTTCGTACACAATGTTGGCGGTTCGATCACCAGCCCCTGACACTGAACCCGAAGTTGCTCCCAATGGCAGGCAGGCACCTTGCAGTGGAAGTCTGTCGCCACTGGTGTGTGAATGTGTGTGTGAACGGGTGAATGCGAAACACTGTAAAGCGCTTCGAGCACCACTAAGGTAGAAAGGTGCTACATAAGTGCTGACCCTTTACCACTTACCAAAACCCCACGGGCTCCCACGGATGTTTCCGAAAGACTGTGACTTCACTGTAGCACCGTGCCAATGTGATTATTCCTGAGGTCAGCCGAACACCTTGAGTGGACATACTGTAACTGCTGACTGGTACCGTCGATGGAAAGGAAAGCATGTGTAAATCAAATTATACTTATTCTAATTTAAATCATAAAGATGTGGATGAAGGAGAATCTCGTACAGTTTTTTCGTACAGTCAGCATGATTTCAGTGCAGATAGTCTTCATGGTGTCAAATTCTGAGCTGCATGCAGACGTCCATAGAGGGGTCCCCTTGGACCTTAAAGACTTGGGTGGACAATGAAATGTAGGTCACACATACCCTTGCTCCTACATGGAATGCATAAATGGGCCTATAGGATTCTTACATTCTTATAAATTGTCCTTCACATCTTTCCTTGACCTCATGGTTTTTCCATCAAGGTCAAAGAAAGATGTTTAGAAAAAGACATAAGATGTAATTTTCTTGATTTTCTTGACCTGTCAGCAACTTCGTGAAAATTAATCAGCATTCATTTGTGGCTTCCGATGGGATTCAGATCTCACTTTCCTGATTCAGAGTCCTCTGTTTATGCCATTGTCCCACCACATCTTTTTTCCATTGTGGTCTTTGTTGCTGTTTTTTACGATCTCACCCAATCTCCATGAAAAGTCCTGTGATTGGCTGAAATCTCAGGTCATGGGCTGGATGTTCTAAAACCTCAAAACGGAGCAAAGGGGAGGTGCAGATGTCTTGTTTCCTCTCTTTGAATTACAATATGCTGAAAGGTTATCATGGAATTTTTGCCAAGAAATGCTGCCTACCCCAGCTTTAAATATTGAGCATGCAAGTGTGAACTACGTAGTGGTCAAGCATAAACAACCCCTTAAAAGTTGCAATCCATATTAGTCTTATTATTTATTGGCAACACTTTGTAACTTAGAGCCTTGGTGGCTACAGAAGTAGATGATAATTTGCACAGTGATATCTGTGTACAGCATTAAATTTCGCTCTTTGATTTAAGAATGATTTTGCTTTCATTTTCAGGAGCAGCCAATCAATTAAGGGTTGAAGCTTCAAAAGAGTAGCTCCTGTAGATTAAACTGTTTCACAGAAAGAAGGCTATAGGAGCAACATTTCCACTTGAACTGTGCATTATGAAGAGTGCAAAGTGGGTTTGTGAGCAGTTTCATTATCTTCTTTGTGTTATATAAACCCATCCATATCAATACAGTGGAACAAAGAAAGGATGAGGGGAAGTGAAATGAATAGAAGTGCATATCCGATAATGAAGCAGACCATTTCAAGGTTTCCATGAAGTGAGGCTGAAAGCATAAATGTGAACTGCCCTTTGTTGAAGCGAGCATCCTAATGGACCTTTTTATGACACGCATTTTGACACGGCAAAGCAGAAAAAGCACAGATGCAGATGATAACATTTAAATCCTGTCAGTTTAGAAAGGCTCTGAGATTGTGTGGTGGTACGGTTCACTGATGTCTTACTGTTGTGACAAGTGAGAATTTCTACATGAAAACATCTAAAAAGGTGGCATCCTATGCTCAAGGAGAGAACATGAGGTTTAGGCCCCGTCCACACGAAGCCAAAACGCTTATAGTTTCAAAAACGTTCTTCATAAAGACGGAGCCGTTTCAGTAAATGTGTCCGTCCACATGAATTCACTTGATGCGCCTGAAAACGATGTAAAACACACGCCAGGCCTGTTGGTGGCGCTGTGACGGCATAACGGAAACTGGCGGCGGGACTTTAGGCATGTGCAGAAATCTGTATATGATGTAAACATAGAACATGAAGTGGCGTATTGTGCTTTCCATATTTGTTTGGTGATAATGCAGAAGTATATTTTGCTGTAATAGCGATAATAGGGTGACTAGCTTCAGCAGTACACACGCAACACTGTACGGTGCCATAGTTGTAGTCATTTCCTGAGTTTGGCACATTTCGGTTTCAAATCTTTCCACTCTGGGACCTGGTTTCAGAAATGATCGTTTTCAGACCCCAAAACGCTTCGTGTGGATGAGACACGGGTTTGATGAATTATTTGTGTATTTAGGCCTGGGTTCGTTTTTGTGTGGACGGGGCCTTATATTGTCTTATAAAACTGAATCGCCAGTCACACTCTACATTTGAAACCTTCATACCACCTAATTTTTTAGTTTAGGTTTCAATTATTATAAATTGGTTAGATAGTTATATGGCTTGCTTGCTGAATTTGTAATTTCCCCATAGCTTTGTATAGTTTTTCCAGTTGTCCAGTACAGTGCCTTTATAAAAAAAAAAAAAAAAGTATTCACAAGAAGTTACAAAAAAAGTAGACTCTTTCGTGTCAAAATAAAAGCAGATTTTTACAAAGAATTGTTAGTTATTTAGGGGCAGTGGTGGCCTAGTGGTTTATGAAGCGAACTGGATCGCCGGTTCGAGTCCCTGGACTGGCAAGAGGTTGAGGTGGGGAAGTGAGAGCGACCGCTTATCCCAGTCACCACCACTGTGGGCCCTTGAGCAAGGCCCTTAACCCCTGACTGCTTCCCAGGTGCTGCACCGCCGCAGCCCACTGCTCCTATAGTTAAGGTTAACTTTGAATAGGTTGAGTCAAATGCAGAGAAGGCATTTCCCCATGGGAACAATAAAGGTTAGATCGTTATTATTATTAAAAATCTAAAAAGAAAAATAAGTGATTGGGTAAGTTTAACCCCCTTTAATGTGACTCACCTAATTCAACACAGGTGCTGGCAATGGTGCTAGAAGTCACACAGTTGGACATCATCTGAGTGCAGCGATTACAAGTGTATTAAAGTATCTGGAAGGTCCATTCACTGGTCAGTCATTACTCCTGGCAATAAGCACTCGAGGCAACTCCATGAAAGATTATTGAAAAGCATAAATCAGGAATGAATACAAAAAAATGTCCAGGTCACTTAATATCTCTTGGAGTACAGTTAAGTCTATCATTAGGAAGTGGAAGGAATATGGCACAATTGTCAAGTGTAAATCTGCCTAGAGCAGGCCATCCTCCAAAACCGAGTAACTGGGCAAGAAAGAAATGAGTGAGGGAGGCCACCAAGACACCTATGTCTCCTCTGAAGGAGTTCCAAGCTTCAGTGGCTGAGATGGGCGAGGCTGTGCATGACAAACACTGGGTTGCCTGTTGTCCACCAGTCAAAGCTTTACAAGAGAGTGGCAAAGAGAAAGCCACTGTTTAAAGAACTCACATTAAATCTTGACTAGAGTTAACCAGAGACATGTGGGAGACTCTGAAGTCAACTGGAAGAAAGTTCTACATTTAGCTTTTTGGCCATTAGACTAGATTCTGTGTTTGGCGAACACCAAAAACTGCATATTATCACAAAAACACCATCCTCACCATGAAGCATGGTGGTGGCAGCATCATGATGTGGGGATACTTCTCGACAGCGGGTCCTGGAAGGCTTGTAAAGGTAGAAGGTAAAATGAATGCAGATAAGTATAGAGAAATCCTGAAGGACAAACTGATGCAGTTTGTAAGAGAACTGTGACTGGGGAGAAGATTTGTTTTCCAGCAACACAATGACCCGAAGCAAACAGCCAGAAATGGTTCCGAACCCAAGCCTCAATCCACTTGAGATTTTGTTGTTGGACTTCAATATTGAAAAGCAATAAAAGGAGAAAATTTCCAAGGGCGTGAATACTTTTTTAGAGTAGTTGCTGATAATCATCATTATCTCTAACAGCCCTATAATTCAAGGTGTCAAAATTTCCTCACGATACAATGGTTAGAAAGTAGTATTGGTAAAATGCCCGCTAATGGTATTGCATGCTTCAACGGTCGTCTACAGTAAGTGCTAAGATTAGCCTGCTATGGGAATCGAGAGTGAAGTCATGCAGGTCAAACTAAACATACAGTCTCTGGAGATGAAACAGGGAGAAAAAGAAACACTATTTCCATGGTTATACTATCTAATAACACAGTGATAAAAGCAGAAATCATTATCAGCAGCATCTTGAACGCCCTGTTTGCAAGGCCAAGACCTCCTGCTATTTTTGGTATCAGGCCATGTGAACTCCTGACATGTGAACACGTGAAGCTGATCCCGATGCTGTGATATTATCCTGCTGACTGCTTTGTTTTATCTAGAGGCGGTGATATAATTGCGTTCTGCCATCAGCAGCTGTCTCTCTCTAATGGTGCATTCATACCGATTCTTTCAGAGTCGCATCAGTCAAAGAGTTTTGAATATGTTTAAACAGTATAATATTCTTCTAGTAGCGAGGAGCAGAAAACACGCAGAAGGAGGTTATATTATAATTACACGCTCAGTTCCTTAAACTATGAAGCACTAATTATTTCCCAACACGTGGTTTTGTTCTTTTGTTTTTGCTGAATTTTAAGTGCTTGTGTGTTTTTTTTTCTTCTCGATTCTGTCAATTTGCAGCTTTCTGTCGCAATGTTTGGATACTCTTACCTGCTGACGACAACAAAACTGTGTTTTTATAGGAACTTAATACCAATAGTCACACCCTGATTTTACTCCTGCATGACTACAAAAGGACTGAACCACAATGATTGTAATGAATGATTGTGTCATTTTTGTAGGGATCATTTCTACAATTTCATTTAGCAGACGCTTTTATCTAAAGCGACGTACAACGTTAATGCTGCCCCGCCTAGGTAGGTAGGGGGGGCAGCATTAAGGACCTTGTCTATGGGTCTTCACTGGATACCTGCGCCCTGACTGCGATTTGAACCACTGATCTCCCATGCCGAGGTCTGGGGTGTAAGTCACTGAGCTATCCAGCTGCTATTTCCACATTCTTTTTTTTTTAAGATTTATTTTTGGCCTTTTATGCCTTTATTAGATAGGACAGTGGATAGAGACAGAAACGGGAGGACATGTGGTAAATGCCCAAGGTCGGAATTGAACCCAGGACAGCCACTATGCCTTAGCACTTGGGTCACGCGACGTAACCATTAGGCTATCAGGGCGCCCGCTATTTCCACATTCTGACACTGGATTCAAAGCGTATACATTCATCCATCCATCATCTATACACCGTTTAGTCCTCTGTAGGGTCGTGGGGGGGCTGGAGTCTATCCCAGCCGACTTGGGCGAAGGCAGGGGACACCATGGACAGGTCACCAGTCTATCACAGGGCTACACATAGAGACAACCAAGCACACTCACATCCTACAGACAATTTAGAGTCATCAATTAACCTCAGAAACACACAGAAAGATCCCAGGCGTCCTAACCGGGACGCAAACCGGGGATCTTCTAGCTGTGAGGCGACAGTGCTAACAACCAAGCCTCCATGCAGCCCTGAATACATTCAAATAATATTCTTAACTGAAGTGTGAATCCACAGTGACATGGGCCTAGGTTTCATTTCAACTCTTCAAGGAGGGAGTGGGCAGACAGAAATGCCTTTATGTAAAGGAAAACACAAAACACAGGCACCAGGTGACAGTTCAAAGTATAAAGGGATATAATGCAGTGAGGCCCGCAGGCATTCTATACTGCTTTCAAATATTTATCCTCCTTCAGATTAGTCTTTCTAATTTGATATTTTCCCTGCTAAGTCAACACACACACAAAGACATGGTGTACTCTTTTGTTTCTTTTGTTTGGGGAAGTAATCTCTATTAATGTGTATGTGGCACCTTTTAGTGTTGATGATAAATTCATTCCTTTTAATTAAATAATAACTGCTCATGGTAAAAACTTTCTCCACATTCAAAACATATCCGCGCTTAGGGAGTTTTTTATTTTTATTTTGCATGTGCACCGTGCCAGAGGAGACACTTGTTTGTGTATCGGGTATAATTATGTTTGCCACAAAAGATTCAATGGTTGTGTGAGCTCACAATTCATATTCATAATTTGCTAGTTAAATACAACCCAGTGGTGGGAAGAAAAGACAGAATCATCGCTGCATCAATAGCTTCTGTATAATAAGTCCTTTGCTTCTTTTATATTTTTATTGGGTGTGGCAATCGCACGCATTCCAAATAATGAAGAGGATCTATTCTCTGCTTTCTCCCCCAACATCTACGCCTATGTACAGCACAGCGCTGCCAGGACAACTTGTTTCCAGATTGTCAAGGTGTTTTCTGATCCGTCACAATCTGCTAGTTTGTAGGTGCAATTACAAATAATAATAATCTAACCTTTATTGATCCCCTTGGGGAAATTCCTTCTCTGCATTTGACCCATCCTATTCATAGTTAACCTTAACTATACATACTAGGGGCAGTGGGCCGCTGCCGCAGTGTAACCAGTGGGTCGCCGGTTCGAGACCCCGGACTGGCAAGAGGTTGAGGTGGGAAAGTGAGAGCGACCGCTTGTCCCAGTCACCACCACTGTGGGCCCTTGAGCAAAGCCCTTAACCCCTGACTGCTCCCCGGGCGCTGCACCGCAGCAGCCCACTGCTCCTAGTATGTATAGTTAAGGTTGACTTTGAATAGGATGGGTCAAATGCAGAGAAGGAATTTCCCCAAGGGGATCAATAAGGGGTCATCCCTATGTTTCCCAGGTCCTATGTTCCCCTAAAAAGGGTCCTATGTTCCCCGGTCGCAATACATACTGGGGAACATAGGACCTTTTTTAGGAAAAACAGGGAACATAGGACCCTTATTTAGAAAAAAGGTCCATTGTTCCCCGGTCCCATACAAAGCGGGGAACATAGGACCCGGGGAACATAGGTACGCTCCCATCAATAAAGGTTAGATTAGATTATCTTCTTGATGCTGCCTCCCCAGCACACCACAGCATAAAGAGGATGTTTGCCACGACAGACTGGTAAAACATCAGTAGGAGTTTCCGGCAGATGTTGAAGGACCCCAGCCTCCTCAGGAGGTACAGCCTGCTCCGAGTCTTCTAAAAGGCAATGGACTCACCCGAGACACTTTTCTGATCTTACACAGCTGTGGTTAAACCAAAAAATGCAAATCAAAGACATATACTGAATCGTGATATCATAGCTCATTCCTGACAGAAATCAGACAGTCATACAGTCATATTCAAGTGACCGGTTATCAAAAAAAGGCTCAAATAAATAATAGGAAGAACACAAGTTGTAGTGGAGGAAGAAAACTTTCCTCACAGTATTTTTGACAACCTCCTTTGAGCACAACTCTCAGGTTCTCTTATTCATAACCTGTGATATATTGTACTTACAGACCTCTAATGTGATGCACAGACTTAATCGTTCATATGTACATATATGACACAAGCAGTGGCTTCCTGAGGTGGCAACTGGGATCGAACTCGACAATCATGCTGTCACCTGCAGAATGAGCAGATTGTTCTCTGGCACCTTGGCTGAATGACAGAAAACTCTCATCTTAGTGTCCCATCAACCCCTGTGCTCTGATTCACTCCTAACAGCTTCTCAAGTTCAATCTGACGTGAAAATTGCACACGACTTTTACCGCTGCAGAGAGGGAGAGGTAGATGGACTCTATTAATAAGGTGATGCAGTGTATAGAAACAATTTCTGTGAAGTGGAAGTAATTTCTCTTTTGATTTTCATTCATTTTCCTGGCTGGAGCAGTGTGTGGCCTGCATTTATAAATCACTGTGCACACCAAAGGGAGTGTTTTTCCGTCCTTCGAGGGATATACAGCTTCTCTGTACAGTGGATTTGTGAGCTTACATCCATTTGCTGCCTGGAGTCTTCATTGTGACTGAGGTGTCCTGATCCCTTCATTGATTTCCCTCTGAAGACACAATCAAAGAGTCTCAGAAAAAGAAAAAACTGGTAAACGTCCTCTTTTCACCTTCAGATGTCTGTTTACCTGGTGAACAAAGGCGTTGGTGAGAGGAGACAGAGGTGTGCTTAGTCATGCAAAGAAGCTAGAAAGCAGGGGTGCTGCTTCTGACTGTGGGAGTTTCCTGGACTCTGAAAGTGTTCCTCTTAATTCTTTGCAAAAATCTGTCTCAAGACATCCCCTTTAATGGCAAGCGTGTGACGAAACAGGCCGCTTGAGCTTCCAAACCTCATGATCCAGTGTGTTATTGTACAGTGAACTGATAATGATACAGTACGGCAAACATGTTATGTTCTACTGATATCTGGAAGATTTTTTTGATGTGAATTGTATTGTCATAGGTTACTGACAGTGTGTTAATGTGGAATTTAAAGGTAACTTGTTGATCCAACCACATAACAAGACAGTTATACTCCAAGATCCTCATGCAATATGCAAACTATTGTCCACAATATCTTTAATCTTGATCATATTCATGAATTCCTTTAAGTTGCAGTTTGTTTCTTGCAATTTGTTCAAGGCTTATGGTAGGATTTCAGTGGCTGAGCGTGCAGTATCAACAAAACAATACAGAACAGTGTCATCTGCATAGAAAATGATCATTGCAGTTTGTTATACTGTACAGCGACCATAGAGATGTACTACAAAGCAAAATGAATGGTAAAGTGAGGTATGTTGAGCCTTAAGTCAGAATTTTCAGTGTCATGAAGGTTCTTTTAACCTGCCAGATGACCATGGAGGAGGTTCTGTTAAGAGTTTGGGATTTAAATCGTCTGTAAGGAGCGTCGTCCTTTCGTGAATTTGTTTCCTGTCCATGATCCATATAGATTCACAGCTGAGGGAAACATGTTGAGCTGTGCATTAGTAATCCCACCCGCTAGTAAGGAAGCAGTGCAGTTATAGTATTGCTCACTGTATGCATTGTGTTGCCATGGGAACCTACATGTGTTCAGTTAGTGATGGAGAAAATGGTTTTAGACTTGGTCCTGATTTGCTGCCAAGTCCGTTTTACACTGCTGGTACTGCAACTAACGGAGCACAGATTATAAAATTGGTTTGTCTATTGGTATTTTTCCCAGAGAATATTCAAACAATAACATTATTTATTCGCTTTGATTTGGCCAAAATCAAATCAGCTGCATTGAGAGTCACTGAGTTGTGAAATGAATATATTGCCACACACAGTTTTCTACCAGGATTCCTCTCGAGCAGCACTTTGAATAAATGTTTATATGTTTTATAGTTCTCCATTATAACAACTCGTTCCTCCTGACAGAACCAGGCAACTGGTCCATTTCGTTATCTCTGACTGGGGTTTTAGTTTTTGTCTGGTCAGTTACAAAAAGAGAGCCTGGCTATGTCAAACTTGATTCATAGTAACCCTCTCCAATTTCATTGTACAATACCTTTTTGCGCAATGACAATAAAGAGCTATTCTATTCTATTCTATTCTATTCTATTCTCTGGTCTCACAAAAATTATGTTCCTTTACAACTAAGCTGCCTTTTCATTCCGGTTTCGAAAGAAACACATTATTTTCCCAGAAGGTTAGTCTATGACATATAGTAGGGGAGGCATCCAGTTTGAAGGAGCCACAGAGCCCATGTTTGGAGGTTGGAAGGGAGGTAAAAGTCAGCAACAGGACATCATGTCTGTGGCTCAGGTGGTAGAACAGGTTGTCCACTGATCGCAAGGTTGGCGGTTCTATCCCTGGCCCCTCCACATGCCAAAGTGTCTTTGGGCAAGATACTGAACCCCAAGTTGCTCCCAATGGCAGGCACCTTGCATGGAAGTCTGTCGCCATTGGTGTGTGAATGTATGGGTGAATGGGTGAAACAAGTGTAAAGCGCTTTGAGTACCACTAAGGTAGAAAGGCGCTATATAAGTGCTGACCATTTACCATTTCACGTCCAGTGTGGGACCATCGATAGGTTTAGAAAACAAAACAAAAACAAAACTATTAGGTTAGGTTTGGGAAATGATCATGATTGCCCTTTCACAACTGCCTTTTATGCCTTTATTAGATAGGACAGTGGATAGAGTCAGAAACGGGAGAGAGTGGGGAAGGACATGCAGTAAACGCCTGAGGTCGGAATCGAACCCAGGACAGCCACTACACCTCTGCACTTGGGTGACGCGACATAACCATTTTTCATTTACCAGCGTGACAAGTTAAACCCCATCTAATATATGACTGGCTAGCTGAAAATCAGCGACAGTAATGGAATAAATGGCAAAGATATGCTGACTAGAACACATCACAATCAAAGTTAATCTTAGAAGAATTACATTTTCCCCATTCAGAATTAGGAGACAGGATTGAGCACTTTGGAAGGTATTTAATCTCCCTTTTCATTGAGACGAAGATGTTCTTACTGTTTCTTAGGGGTTCACTCAACAATTTAAAAACAAAACTGTAATTAAAAAAAAAAAATCTGGCAGCTCCCAGTGGAATACTGTAACATTATAAAAATCAAAAATTAAAAAACAAATCTGTGAAAATGAAAGCAAATATCTGTAAAGGAATGGTACTTTAA
>OMNN01024930.1:0-11197 GCA_900302755.1 Chromis chromis
GCAAGGTTACGCCATCCCTAATGGGTATTACAAAGAACCAGCGCGACTGGAAACTGTTATGTATTTTGGTCTTACGGGGCCTCCGTAGGAGGAACCCGAAAGGGGTTATGGGAAATCTCCTATACTGTTGTTGTGATTCCCGTGCTGTTAACGAGTGAGCCTGTTCCTGCCGTTACAGAGTAAAGAGCTAAAGTGACTATGTAGTCCGAGTCATATGTTTATTATAAGTCACCGTAGTAGTTAAGACATAACAAAAGTGGCGACGAGGACGTCTGAACCGGCGTGTGTTGTCCGCGACGAACGAAGGAGTTTGTCGACGTCTCTGCATTCCCGCTGCTGCTTCGCCAGGATCCAGGTGATAGACGGAGCCGCTACACGTAATGTCCGCCATGTGTGCCCGCGGCGGCTGTTTTGGGACAGACAGCTAAGAGGGAAGGAGCAGAGGACAGCGGACAGTTTTAGCAAGTAATGCTGTGAGTAGCGCCGTGAACTTTGAAGC
This sequence comes from Chromis chromis, assembly GCA_900302755.1. NCBI lineage: Eukaryota > Metazoa > Chordata > Actinopteri > Pomacentridae > Chromis > Chromis chromis. The sequence continues at coordinate 500 of OMNN01024930.1, forward strand.
AAGAGTACCGAAGGAGCCTGCTGTGAGGGAAATCAGCGACACATAACCAGGAGCTTAAAATGGCTGGCGTTATCGGCTCAATCGGACCCTTCGATGAGAACATAGAGCAATGGAGCTCTTACACTGAACGTTTTGACTACTTCGTCGTGGCTAATGGAATAAGTGATGATAAGATAGTGCCCACTTTTTTAAGTGTGATAGGCCCAAAGACTTTTAACTTGCTACGCAATCTGCTACAACCAGTAAGGCCAGGCAACAAAACATACAAGGAAATTGTGGACACTCTGACAGGACATTTTTCACCCAAGCCTTTGGTGATTGCAGAACGATTCAGATTTCACAAACGCAACCAGGAAGAGGGTGAGTCCGTCACAATGTTTGTGGCAGCATTACGCAAATTAGCTGAGTATTGTGAATTCAAGGATGCCTTGAGTGACACCTTGAGAGACAGGCTTGTGTGTGGATTACGAAATGAAGCAGCACAGAAGAGGTTACTCACAGAAAGTGACTTGACTCTTGAGAAAGCCATTAATATCAGCGTAACAATGGAAATGGCATCAAAAGAAGCCCACCAGCTAAATGCTACAGGAAGAGTGCATAAACTTAGCGGTGGAACAACCAGTGGTAGACAAAGTGCACCAGGACTATGTTTTCGCTGTGGTAAATCTGGCCACTTGGCCTCAGCATGCTGGTGTAAGGACATGGAGTGTCACCACTGTGGAAAAAAAGGACATGTAGAACGGGCATGCAGGAGCAAAAAGAGCACTGACAAAAGCTCAAAGACTGAAAACAAACATGACTTTCTGAAAAACAAGAAGAAAAGACATGTCCGTACAGTTAAGCTTGACAATGAGAGGAGTAGTGATTCTTCAGAGGAAGAACTGCCCGCTTCAGTAAATACTGTACGAATAATGAGTATGGATGAGAGCTCAGATGCCTACTGGGCCAAACCCAAGTTGGAGGGACATTCAGTGAAAATGCAGATAGACACTGGATCAAAGGCATCACTAGTGTCACACAAAATCTATAGAAAATGCATGAGCCACCTTCCCCTACGTCCCTCAGACACAGTTTTTAGGGCATATACAGGACATTCAGTACACATGAAGGGGATGACTGATGTGACTGTTCAATGCAATGGCCAAACAGCAAGACTTCCAGTGTACGTCACTAAGGGAAACTATCCTGCCATAATGGGCCGGGCGTGGCTAAAGGCAATCCGGCTCGATTGGCAAGTTGTAAGGAAACTGTCACAAGGGACCAATCATCTGCAGGCAATATTGGAAAAACACAAAGAGGTTTTTCGTGAGGAATTAGGCAGCATGAAAAATATTACAGTGAAACTTCATGTTAAACCTGATAGCAAACCGGTGTTCATGAAAGCCAGGCCAGTGCCATACGCTATCAGACACAAAGTGGAAGCTGACCTCAACACTCTGGTCAAGACTGGAGTCTTGGAGCCTGTGACAATCAGTGAGTGGGCCACACCCATCGTTCCGGTACCCAAGAAGGACGGGGGAATCCGGACCTGCGGGGACTTCAAGGTAACCCTGAATCCTGTGCTAGCAGCAGAGCAATATCCATTACCCCTGATCGACGACTTATTTGCTGGACTGAGTGGTGGACAAAAATTCAGCAAAATCGATCTCAATCAGGCTTACCTACAAATGCATGTGGATGAAAAGTCACAGGAGCTTCTGACGATCAACACGCACAAAGGACTGTTTAAATACTGCAGACTGCCTTTTGGCATCACTTCAGCCCCTGCACTGTTTCAGCGAGCAATGGATCAAATCCTAAGTGGGATACCTGGAGTGCAGTGCTATCTGGATGATATCCTATGCACTGGAGCAAACGATGAAGAGCATCTGCGCAACTTGGATACTACTCTCCAAAGACTGAAAGAATACGGCTTGAGAGTCCGTAAGGGGAAATGTGAGTTTTTCCAACCATCAGTGGAATATCTTGGACATGTGATCGACGAAAAAGGACTACACACTGCACCATCAAAAATTGCAGCTATTGTTGATGCACCACCACCCCTGAATGTCAGCCAGTTACGATCCTTTTTAGGGCTGTTGAACTACTATGGGCGTTTCATCCCCAACTTGGCATCGTTGCTACAACCGCTACATGAACTGCTACGCCAAGATAAAACATGGAAGTGGACAACCAGCTGTCAGGACGCTTTCAAAAAGGCAAAAGAGGTGCTGACTACATCAGAGGTCCTGACACACTTCAATCCTGCACTTCCTCTTCAACTCGCCTGCGATGCCTCTCCCTATGGGGTGGGGGCAGTTATCTCCCACATACTGCCAAGCGGCGAGGAAAAGCCAGTCGCTTTTGCTTCAAGGACATTGAACAAGGCAGAGTCTAATTATGCTCAGCTTGAGCGAGAGGCATTGAGCATTGTTTTTGGAGTTAGAAAATTCCATCAGTACCTATATGGTAGGAAGTTTACACTTCTAACAGACCACCGACCGCTCACAACCATCCTAGGCCCCCACACTGGAATACCATCTCTTGCTGCATCACGACTACAGAGGTGGGCTTTACTGTTGTCAGCACATTCATATGACATTAAGTATCGCAAGGCTGAAGCTCACTGTAATGCGGATGGTTTATCCAGACTGCCACTCCCAGTCACAAAGCCAGAGTCAAACACAGTGGACATTTTCTACTTCAGAGAGGTGGAAAAAGCACCTGTTTCAGCTGCTCAGGTAAAAAGGGAGACTCGCAATGATCCTGAGTTGTCTACAGTCATGGACATGATCATCAAGGGTCAGCCTGCTGGTGATAACCCAAACCTGAAGCCCTATCTTGGGAGGAGATTGGAGCTGTCAGTCCAGTCTGGGTGTTTGCTATGGGGGAGGAGAGTGATTATTCCACAGTCACTTCGCGCAAAACTGTTGCAGCAACTTCATTCAGGACACAGTGGAATAGTACGAATGAAGGAAATAGCAAGAAGCTACTTTTGGTGGCCAAGCATGGACAAACAGATTGAGGACATGGCCAAAAGTTGTTCATCTTGCCACAAAGTCAGAAACAACCCGCCACTGGCTCCCCTTCACCCCTGGGAATACCCACAGGAGCCATGGCATCGTGTACACATTGACTTTGCAGGACCAGTTGAAGACAGGATGTTCCTTGTAGCTGTGGATGCACACAGTAAATGGCCTGAGGTGGCGATCATGAGATCAACCACCACTGAAAAGACAATTGAGAAGCTAGGAGAAATGTTTAGTCGCTTTGGATCTCCAGCGCAGCTAGTCTCTGACAATGGACCCCAACTTGTCTCTCAAGAGATGAGTACATTTCTACAAGCTAATGGAGTACAACACATTAAGTCAGCACCCTATCACCCTGCAACAAACGGCCTTGCTGAGAGGTTTGTTCAGACCCTGAAACATGCACTTAAAACATCACAAGGGCAAGGAACACTACATCAGAGACTTAACCACTTCCTGCTAAACTACCGTAACAGTCCCCATGCCACCACAAAGACATCTCCTGCCAGCCTAATGCTAAAGAGAGACCTGCGTACCACCTTTGACCTCATAAAGCCCTCAGCTGTAAAGGACATTGTTCATCGCCAACAGGAGAAACAGGTTATGCGCAGAGAACAACAGGCCAACGACAGAGTATTCTCTTCAGGAGAATCTGTGCTGGCGAGAAACTACCGTGGTGAACCTAAGTGGGTCCCTGCCACTATTATTGCACAAACTGGACCAGTGTCCTATACAGTCCAAACTACTGATAGTATCTGGAGAAGACACACAGACCAACTCCTCCATACTCCATCTGTGCCGGCAGAGCTGTCTCTGAGAGAACCTTCAGGTCCACCCACACCAGTGCACTTACCAGCACTTGTGCAGAACCCAGCCATGTCAGAGACCGAGGCTCCAGCTGCACATGTGCCTGTAGAAGGGACAGAGACACCCCCATGTGCATCAGCACCTGTAACGAGTTCACCACTACAGGACACCAATGTTCCTTCAGACCGCAGATATCCTGCAAGAGAGCGGCGACCTCCAATCCGTCTGACTGTGTAGATGAAACACTTCAGATTCATGCTATTCATAGTTATGGTTCTAAAAAGAAAAAAAAAGTTAAGCTGATGTAATAAGGACAATTAGTTAATTGTTTAAAACCTGTTACAGATGTTTATTATATGAGATGAGGAATGATATTGAGTAAATCTCTCGGTTGTTATTGTGTACGCCATTGATTGTAAGAGGGGAGGAGATGTTATGTATTTTGGTCTTACGGGGCCTCCGTAGGAGGAACCCGAAAGGGGTTATGGGAAATCTCCTATACTGTTGTTGTGATTCCCGTGCTGTTAACGAGTGAGCCTGTTCCTGCCGTTACAGAGTAAAGAGCTAAAGTGACTATGTAGTCCGAGTCATATGTTTATTATAAGTCACCGTAGTAGTTAAGACATAACAAAAGTGCCCCCCCAGGAATCTGCTGGATGAAATTACCGTAAAATTACCGTAATGACACCATATTGGCTGTAAAGCGCAACGAAAAAATGGGCACAAGCACTGACAGGACATTTTCTTACCTTTTTCTAATCAAAATAAGAAAAAAAAGACCAGGAGGACATTTTGAGGCTCAGGTCTTAAAGGGTTAACTCAGTGAGCTAAACGGAGGACCGTCCGTTATTCCAGTTTTAATACATCCGTTTTTAATGTAGGCATTATAAAGAAACCTACAGGTGGTCTAACAATTATTTCTAAAGCTCTATTATTGTGTGTTTGTATGCTTCAACTACTTCTGGGGATGGTGGGTTTGTGAGTTTGTGGCACCGTTTTGGGGTCATGGGAACCCCTGTTGTATTCTTTCAGTGTGCTGTACCACTATTGTAGTATATAGTGTAGTTTAGCCAATATTTTGCCAGTTACTGGTTAACTTTGTAGATCATTTGCAACCTCCAAACCCACACTAGTCCAGTCAGTAGAAAAATGTAGTTGTTGACTGTGGTCGGCTTTGTGGCTTTGAGACTCTGAATAAACAACCCCTGGACACAATTATATGAGCAGAAGTGCTTTTAGTGTTATACCTGTACCTGTTCTCTTTGCAGTAAGGGAACAGACAGTCCAGCAGATGGAGATAGAGAGTTGTATTTGTGCTTTGTGTTCCTCCTTTCGAGCATGCTTTGCTGTTAGAGTGTGTTTTGAATGGAAATCTATTACAGTACATGCACTTTCTAGTGGAATAGGGTCCATTAGATACATAGAAATGAACTCTTTCCTCCTAAACTGTAGCCACCAGCATATCAATCTAATGATATGAGTGTGGTTATCAGGCTAGCCAGGTAGAAAGGAAACAAACTCAAAGGTGGCTGCTTAGCTGTGTGTCTTCTTGTATCGTCCTTTAGCGAGACCCTGACCCCTAACCTTCAGCAGTGCTTGGCACGGAGGGAAAATGTGATTTAATTAAGGCAGAGATGTTAAACGTAGATAATACAGGCAGATTTGTAAAGACGGGAGATGAGATGGATAAAAGCAGAGCATGTCTGAGCAGCAGAGAAAGGCCGACTGCTGCTGGCACCGAAGATAATCTGGCATTATAGTTGGAAGATGACACAACATGAGTCTGCAGATTCTCCTGGTGGCCATTGGTCAGCTGAACCCCCAGATGAGCTGATGACTGCTTGGCCGGGTGTCTGCGTGTTCATGTTTCGGTACAGATTGTGCTTCTATGTTGTTCCAGGTCATTGGTGTTTTTTCATGCACACACAGTCTCAGGTCAAACTCTGCCCCCTTGTGGTAGACGGTGGTGTTACGTTTAGGTTCTCATCAGCGTATGGAAAAGATGCCCTAAAAAGGATGTCAGAGGTCAGACTCAGGCCTGGCAGCTGATGGACATGCAGTGAGTTACTCAGGGTCGCATCATTCATCCTGCTGACGTGACCCTTAGTAACACACTGGGTGAGTTTGTGGCCAGTTTGATGCCACCCCAGGGTGCAAGTCTGGAGCTTGACAAAAGCACTGAGCTAGATTTCCAAATGCTGGACACATTATTGTGGGCTGTCATTGACTTTCTATGTTCTGTTGTTATTGTGTGAGTCTTGGATGTAAAGTGATTGTGCCCTCTCACTTCCCTTATCCACTACCCCCCTCCATTTGCATCTCTCTAACCTCCTTCCTCTCTCCACCTCTTTTATCGTTATCTTTGCATTGTCCAGTAAACACTCAGATATTGAAATTAGACTATATTTATCTTGAACATTTTATCAACATATTCAAACCATTTTTCAGTTTTATCGACCGATAATCAGCCTGGATAATAATCAGATCCAATATTCTGTATTTTTCTGATTATCACTAAAATAAATTCATTTCTAAAGGGGGCTGCTTTGGCTCTGATTCAGCCGCCTCTTTCTATCTGTAGTCTCCGCTCTGATCTTGAGCAGTGCCCCACCCACAGCACTATGTCCAACTGGCTGTACATCATGAATAATAGTCAACCAACCATAAAGGATAAATGGTGTAAAAAAAAAAGGTATTTCAGCTAACTAAGTTTTGTGTTAAGAGCTTGTATACGGCCAAGATTTTCATTTTAAATGCAAATGTCGATCAGTTCTAACATCGGTCTTCTTGATTACTAATAATCGGTATCAGGGTCGGCCCTGGAAAAAGCACACCTATCGACCCACACGCGAATTATGGGGAAATAATTATAGAACAAATATTGACCCTATTTTTTTACTTCAAAAGAAGGCTGTTAGAATTTTTAATCATGCAGAACCAACAATGTTAATAACCCCAAACTCCCACAATGCATTGCAGCACAACAGTCCCGTAATTGCAACCCGCTTTTCAATCGCTACAATATTAAAACTAGTTATTACTGTTAACTCTTAAATTAGAAAAGCTCACATGGATTAAAATGTAAAGCAATGCCCAATTATTATTACTACAAAACAATGCTATTTGATTTCTTTTGTAAGCTTATTGTAGCATCACAGAGCCGGTCCAATGACTGAACTGTCGTGCTGCAATGCACCATGGGAGTTCGGCGTTATGAACGTTTTTGATACCATGAGTGAGAAGGGTAGCTGGGTTGATGGATACCTGCCGTTGTTCAGTGTTCATGATGTGTTGAATATAAACTTCTGGCACTGCTTAAATGACATAAATGTCTGACTCGTGCATCTTTATACCACGCCGCTCGCTTTAGTATGAGAATCGCCAACGTAAGGGGCGCTGTATATAGTCCCGCCTAGCGCGACACATTGGGTCGGACCGGCGCTGGGGCTAGGCATAATAAGTTAAACTTCAGCCTAAGCCCTTCGGTCATAAATTGTTAAATTAAGTTTATGGAGAATGTCTATTTTTCCTTCATTGTTTTTTCTTTTCTTTTTTGACTTAATAAACATAAACAAAATCTAAACAAAAAAACACCTGCATGATTTTGCAGCTTACTATACTGTGGTTTGGAGCATCATGAGGTGACACCATGTTGACTGTGCCCTTGTCTTTTACATGTCTCTGTGCAGCCATGGCGGAGTTAGACCTGAGTCTAAGTGATGCGCTGACGGACAGCGTTCCCCAGCCGGGCCCCGAGAGCCTGGTGGAGAGGGACTTTGTGGCTCAGCTGGAGGCGGAGGCCTTCGACGATCAGGTCGGGGAAACGGTGGGAAAGACGGACTACATCCCCCTACTGGACAACGATGACACCAGGGCAGGTGAGAACAATATGATGGCGACGGTACAGGGTGGCATCTGTTACTCATCGTGACCACGTCTATTGAGAGACAGTGAGAACGCTGGGCGGTGCTGAATAATGCTGGATGTAGAGGATGGAGTTCTCTGAAGCAGTGACTTTTACACTTTGACAAGGACAAGACCAGTTTGTTTAGAGTCACATCCTCACTTCTGTTTGTATTTATGACAGTGGCACCAAGACAGGGTGTTAAAGGTAATATGACAGAAGGTGAGGAAGACAGGACAAGCAGCAGTGAAAGGAGAGATTCTGTGCTGTTTAGCCTCTTGAACTGGTTCTAATGAATCATAAAGAATAATAAAGTATATACTTAAAGCTGGATTAGTAGATATTAGTATATATTGTGGCAGCAGAGCATTTTATCACCCTATAAAGTAGCAAAAGGGGTCAGCGAACACATCCAACATGCATGGATCTCATTTATTTGGGGGCACATTCTCTCTCTGATTAGCATCGGTTTAACTGCTAAATGCTCCACTGTGTTTTCTGAGTAGTTTATAAGACTGTCTGGCTGATGCTGAGCTGTGCACGCTGGGTTTACTGGGGTGTTATCCCTCGTTTCCACGCAACTTTGTTTGGTGTCTGTAATTTCATATCATATACAGACTATGCCCCCTGTTGCTGATTGCAAAGAAGCAACCCCTTCGCACTACACATTCAATCTAGTGCTAATAAAAGTCCTTAGTGCAACCGTGAAACTTAAATCCATAACACCACTGCATTACCATTATAATGTATAACACTGTATATTAGTGTCTGGTTTAGTCTATGAAAGACAAGCGAGTCTGTTATGTAACATGAGCTGCACCTGCTCCTAAATGACTGATGGTATCGGGCACTGCTCGACACTGGCTGCCATTTTGGATCTGCTGGGGTGTCATTCAGCCGCAGGGCAGACAGTAGCCTAAAGACAAGCAGAGCAGCGGTCACTGCTTTGAGCATCCCAGCCGACTGGCGAAATGTGGGGACAACGCAGGAAACTGTGTTATCTCTCTGAGCAGTTAGTTTTCTAAACCCCAGAAGATACTCAGTGGTTCCAAGGTCTGCATGTAAAGGTGATAATCATCTACATGCTACTGTTTGAGGCCCTTCCTGTAAAAAAGGAATAATTTGGGACTTTTTCTAAATTAAACATGATTTCAGAAAGTTATGAATTATATTCTTGTAGGATATTTTATTGTACTATAGCAGTGGTTCTCAACTGGTCCAGCCTCAGGACCCACTATGTCTCTATTGATAACGGTCGTGACCCAAATTTTTGAAGTTTGCTGTTCCTGTTAACAAATTAAGGTTTATTTAGGTGTAGTCTCAACGCATTTTGATGCAGCTTGGGAACATTTTTGGCTTATTTTTTGCTCATTTTGGTATATTTGGACACTTTTGCCAAGTTTTAAGCATATTCTGTCCCATCTTGACAGATTCTGAGCACATTCTGGTTTATTTTTGGCACGTTTTAGCATAAATGTCTGGCAGAGCCACATCTAGAGGTTAATAGTGGACAACTACTGGTGTCACCACCACTAAATATCCTGCTATTGAAAGCAAACTGTGTCATAAGAAACACGTCCTTTAAAATAAAAGACTTTATACCACTACTTTTTTGGGGGGTTGGCATACTTCTGCGACCCTCTAAAAATGGCTTCGCGACCCACTTTTGGGTCCCGACCCACCAGTTGAGAGCCACTGTGTTAAAGGATAAGAGAACTAGAACTAAACACAAACAATATTTAGCTTTGTAAACCATCCAAATCCCGCCAACAGGTTGAAAAGGCATGTTATCTTTAATAAATCTAAATTAAAATCACCAAAATGACACCATTTATCAGAGTTAGAAGCTGTAACAGCAGGAACAATTGTCAGATTATCAACTTTCCTGGCTGTCCTTGAACTAACCACATTAAACATTCAGTGCTGTCTGGAAAAACAATAAAAATCTGAGCTTAAAATCACATTATTTCATCAAAATCACTTTATTCTACATGTTGCACTTAAAAATGTGCCAAAAATAAACAGTTTGCACAAAATACATTCTGGAAAAAACGAAAAATTCAGAGCTTCTCGGTACAACTTTCAACCCATGAACGACTCAGCTGCGACCAACAGTCGTATTACAATAATTCGAAGACTTCTAGGTTGAACTGCAGGCAGTGTTTCCACAGAGAGACTGAGAGGAAAATCAAACCTACTGGATCAATAGAATAAATGCAGCATGGCTCAGAAACAGTGAACAGAGGAGGAAGTTGTTGGAAGATACATCCAGCATGGTAATAAAACAATAAAAACAAAACAAACAAAATACAAAACAAAAGAAAGGAGACCAGACTGTTTCTTGGAGTTTGTAGAAGCTATAAAAATGTCAATAGTTGAATATCTATAGTATGTGGAGACAAAACGACCACGAAGACACATGAAATAATATAAAAAAGGAACAAATGACAAAAACAAGACACAAAACAATAAAAACAAAGCACGAAATAACCACTAAAATACAAAACTGACCCCATAGTAGACTTAAAACAACAAAAACAAGACACACAAAAAAAAGAGGCACAAAACGACTAGAAAAACACAAAACTGTCCCAAAGACCATAAAATGACAAAAACCAGAAACAAAACAACAAAAACAAGACACAAAACAACAAAAACAAGACAAAATGATAAAAATAAGACACAAAATGACAAAAAAAAAGACACAAAACAACAAAAACAAGACACAAAATAACCACAAAAATACAAAACTGACAAAAACAACACAAAAACAACACAGAAAATGGTAAAACTAAGACACAAAACGATAAAAACAAAGCACAAAATAACCACAAAAATACAAAACTGACCCCAAGGAGACACAAAACGTTAAAACAAGACACAAAATGACAAAAACAAGACACAAAACGATAAAAACAAAGCACAAAATAACCACAAAAATACAAAACTGACCCCAAGGAGACACAAAACAACAAAGAC
>OMNN01024932.1:7872-20731 GCA_900302755.1 Chromis chromis
GTTTTCACAACAATAACTACTTGTTTGGAGCTTGGTTTGGTTTAGGCACCAAAATTACTTGGTTAGGTTCAATAAATAGCACGATGTTTGAAGCTTCTCGATTACTTTCTAGGTTACCAGAGTGATGAGTCCCACCGAGTCTCATATATGAGTGATTGGCCAAAATGGAAAGACAGTAAAGCATTAAAATAAATTGGAAAGAGATGTCACAATCCAGCAGAAAATATGTCCTTCAAAGCAAAGTTGAAAATACAGTTTAGTTGTATAGGAACAAAGCTTTTGGGAGACAGGGCTGATTAATCAGTATTTTTTTTCTGTGTGGTAAATGTGTTATATTTTAAGACCTGTGGTAAAAATAAATAAAAATATCCCCCAAAAAAATCAAAATCTAGCAGCAAGTGTTTCAGAAAAGTACTTTACCATTCATAACCATTTCAGAATGCTGAAAATACCATCACTTATCTATAAAATAATGACATCTTTAACTGATTTAAATACTGTAAAAAGCGGTCTCTTTAAGGTCACACACGGTAAAAGACGGAACTAGACTTTTGATGCGGACATTATTGACAGTTTTGTTGTTGTTGTTGTTGTTTTTATAGTCAACATGTATATTTCTACGTTTTATTTCTGTAATTTTACTAGATATTGGCTCAATGACATTCTGAAGTTCAGGTGAGTCATAATAAGGTTGACTAAACACACCTGACTCTAATTTCATCTTCAAATAACTGCTAATTCTACAGGTTCACATACGTTTGCTATTCAAAAATATGTAATACATGATCATTTTCCCCAATAAATAATTGATAAAGTATGATATTTTTACTTCATTTGTTCACCTGCATCTTCTTAATCTACTTTTAGGACTTATTTTAGGTCATTTTTTATGCCGACATATAGAAAATTCTAATGGTTTCACCAACTTTTAAGCACCACTGTGAGCTGACTGGCTGCTGGTGGTAGCAGACATGAAAATGAAACTGACCTCATCAAACTCAGATGCAAGAAATCTGTGTAATAATTTTTTTCAAATTCTTCAAAATCCCATTAAACAAGCACGACTGAAAAACATCTATTTTTACATTTAGATGGTTAAATGAGCCAATAATCGAGCTCTATAGGCACTTTATTGTGTGTAAATCTACTCTAACACTGAATAGTCATAAAGCCCATTCAAAGATTTATACATGTTTGCCATTGTTTCATCAAGGCTGATTTTGTGAGAGAATACTGTTCTGTTTGGGACTCCAAGAATCCTGATTCTTACCCTGGGACTAGAGTGCAGCCAAATAATTAAAAACTGTAGATCTGGATCATCACTTACCCTAAATAGCTGATCCTTTAAGCCAAGGACTGTTCTCCAAACCCGATTTCAACCAGTCATGTTCCCTGTTTTAAAAAAAGATACTTTGCAAACAAAGAGGCAGATGTGAAAACACAACCTCGCTCCAGTGCTGGAAAAACATTCATTAGGAACCAGATTGATCTTTTTTTTCCAAGTACTGTATGTTTACCATGAGAACGGGGAGTATTCTGAAGAAAAATTCACAACTGTTAGAAGTGACAGGTTTTTCTAAATAAAAGAGCCTCAAAACTCAGACTCACTGTTTTTCTATTTTTCTTGACTAAAAAAGATATATTTAATTTTTTTGTCAGCTGGTGGTTGCTGATAAGCAAATGATAGATCACAGTGAGACACGTTCAAGTACATTAACTCCGGCTCTTTCATGGACTTTCTCCAGAGTTCTGTTTGTACTTCAAAGGCTCGACGGCATATTTACATACAAAATCTCCAGGACGCAGAGTATGAAGCCCAGATCTGAATTTGCCAACCCTTTCATGCCGTAAAAATATTAAAAATGCAAAAGTAAGGGTCGTTTTAAAATACCTATGAGGTACATATGGTTACGGCTCATCTTTATTTGAAGGTGCCAGGTTTATCTCCTCATCACTCATAAAGCTTCTGATGCCGATAAAGTCTAAAACAGAGCTGGAAACAGGATCTCTCGCCCGTTTTTGGCTTCTCCTTGACATTACCTTTTCAGTTCCCAAATGGTAAAACATGCACATTATCAATCCTCTCCTCAAAGTGATGCTATTGGAGGCAGCTGAGGAACCATGTCTGCCTATTGTCACTATAAGTAACCACATTAGAGAATCACTTAATTGGCATTCGCTCTCAACCTCTCCATTTCCATCTCCCGCTGTTTGTTTGTGCCGCTCAAAGGGCCCCGTTGCCATGGCTCCTATCTGCATTTTTCATTTGGCCGCTTTATCGTGTGGTCGTTCTACCCTTTGTGGCTCTGCAGATATAATTTCCTTTTATACAGTCGATTTTATGGTTGGCTTTGCTCTCGGCTCCAGCCAGAGGGGTTGTTCGCCTCAGAAAGTGATTGTGACTGTGTTTGTCAGCTGGCTATCTCTAAAAAGAACTGAGCAGGCTGGAAAAGTCGGCACTTAGACAGCTTCATCTGCATAAATGTTCTAAGGACATGGAGGTCCAGGTGAGGTTCTTTGAAAAAAGTTGGTCTCAGTGATCGCAAGAAGTAAAAAAGTATGATAAAGACCCACAAGCACATGCATTTGCAACTTCACATATGTCAAATTAAGAAGTTAAAACAAGGGTTTTAATAGAACTTCTGTGTATAAGGTTGTATATAAGGTGCTTTCACACCTGTAGTTTGGTAAATTTGATCCAGGTGAAGGAACAAAATGATACATTGTTGTCTTTCCGTTCTGGTCTGGTCCAAGTCCAAAATCAAGCCTGACAGAGTAGCAGGCCTCCCATCACATTACTACACTTTATGAGTTTATGCAGGCCCAGTTCCAGAACAAAATGACTTGGGGTCCATCTGAAATTTGTAGAAGTGCACAAGTGCAAACACCTACAAGTGACTGCCTCCTGCCAAAAACTGTTTGTCACCTAGTTTTGACACTTCTACAGCTGCCTTTATCCAGATCAAACAGTCATAATGTGCAAATATACATAACTTTTAGTCCAGAAGTAAAGTCTTTGTGAAACTAACATTTCTTTTAACCAAATAATCAAAGCCAAAGACGCATTTGCAGATGTTTTATGTGTTTGGTACGCCTAATATCCTTGTTTAGGCCCCCTATATTTGGAAACTAGACTGTAATTAACATTATTTATGGATGGGCTCTGTTTAAAATAAGACTGGCAACAGCAATGAACAATATTGTGTTACATGTCCCCAGTGAACAGATTATGCTCGAACACAGCTGGAAAAAGCTTCAAACAATAGTAAGTGAATACAGAGTTTTGAATTTGAGCTACAATACAGTAAAGCATAATTTTTGAAGGAATATTCTGGCCATTTTCTGGTTTTAAACCAAACTAAAAAAAAAAGATTTTACCCAGGTGATTAGATGAGTTGGGTATTGGGTTAGACACCTGCACAGACTCTTCTTTACCAAGGTAGTGGTTGCTAGACTTGAAATGGCTAGAAACTTTGATGCTGATAGCTTTATTGTTGTCTCCAGGATTTATCTTGTTGTCTGCAGCTGTACAGACTGTGTTTCTGCTGGTGTTTGACTTTAGCCTTCCAACCATTTTTGAATATCCATGCAACAATGTCTGGACAACTAGCAAACACTTTGAAGTTGTCCAGCCGCATTTAAAGTCACCCAAGGACAGCTATGCAGAAAGAAAGAAGAAGAAAGAAAGCTTTATTTGTCACAAATACATTTTTACAGTATTGTGAAATGTTGTTATCCCAGTTGGGACAGAGTGCAGGGTCAGCCATGGTACGGCGCCCTGGAGCAGGAAGTGGTAAGGGTCTTACTCAAGGGCCCAAACATGGTCACACTGGGGTTGGATCCTCTGACCTTCTGATCAGTAGCCCAGAGACTTAACCATTGCGCCACCACTGCCTATGCAAACAGATGCATGATGGTGCACTCAGCAAAAAGTTTAGATTTACAAATACATTATTTAAATTTCAACTGAAGGTGCAAAAGAATAAACTGAGGGTGCAATGCAAGCTTTTGAACTTCTTTAGAACCAGGCCTGACTTCTGCTGCTACAAAGAGGTCACCAAAAAAAACCTATATGTATATTAGAAATCCTACAAGATAAAAAGTCTAACAATTTTAACCAGTTGTTAGACAAGTTGTTGGACACGAACAGAACACACCAAGACCCAACTTCTTTTTGGACCACACCAGAGTTCGTCTAACAGATTTGACACAAGTCCAAACAAACACTACTAAACAGTACCAGAGCTAATTTGAACCAAACTTAACAAGTGGGAAAGCACCCTAAAGATCTCAATGTGCTTCTAGAGGACTTGTTCATTTGAAGGGTTGCCCAAACACATCTAATGCATTTACTACATATGAAAGATGAGCGTAGATACCAGATCTGAAAAGTGAAGCCAATGAATACGTGACTTAAACCTGCAGTCCTTCTAACAGCCAGCAGGGGGCCTGTAAAAAGAAAGTCAAAATGAATAGAAATCTATGAGAAAACGACACTACTTGTCCCTTGATTTGTTACCTCAGTAAGCATTTTCCTCATGAGTTTATGGTTTCATTTGGTAGTTTCAAGTCTCCTTCAGTACATCATTCAGTCTGTGAATTCTAGTCCCATTTAGAATATAGCAGGGTATGCTTTAAGTTGGGGCTACCTGTGATTGACCAGTGGCTACCCTATAGGCTTGCACAGTGTCTTTGAGTTCTCAGGTAAATCCACCTTGTCCCGTCTGGTTTCAAAACACCAAAATGAGGACAGACAAATTCCTAAGTTGAGACTTCTAAATGGTAGTCCACAACCAGTATATTGGTGATCATAGTGGCTACATTCATCGTTTTATACAGTCTGTGGTCTGAAGGTAAAATAGCCACTTTAAATAGAAAGAGGTGAGATGTGATGAATCATACCAGACAGTCTCACCCACAGAATAAAACACCCGGCCCAATCCTGTTTAAAGTTGGTGTGAATGTGGGGGTGTTGGTTTAAGAATGTTACAGAAATTGTCAGTTCTCCCAATTACAGTGTCGGAAAGGTGTGGGAGGGGGTTTTCAGACTATGTTCAGCCATCCGACAAGCACTTTGTTTGAGGCATAATGAGACCTCAGCCTCTTTCTGTCCTATTTTTGTCTGTCCTTAGAACACTCCCACGTAACAAAGAGCACACTTGCTGTCACAGAATATATGGACTTCTGTACAGTAAACCTTCTTGTCAGAGCTGCCATCTATATCCAGAATGCAACACTTTGAACTGGTGGAATCTATATCTTACAGTTTTTTTTATATTCAACAGCACTTTAAAAAAACCTTTCACTCAGGATCAATTGACTGTAGTAGCTTTCTGGAGCTTTCAATCATATCGCATGGTCTTCATTAGCAGATGGAGTTGGGCTTTTCTCATAGTAAAGTAATTCATAATGTTCGAATTTCCATGTTTAAAAAGTTTGTTTTCGGGGCGCCCTGATAGCCTAACGGTTATGTCGCGTGACCCAAGTGCTAAGGCGTAGTGGCTGTCCCGGGTTCGATTCCGGCCTCGGGCGTTTGCCGCATGTCCTTCCCCACTCTCTCCCGTTTCCGACTCTATCCACTGTCCTCTCTAATAAAGGCATAAAAAGGCCAAAAATAAATCTTTAAAAAAAAAAAAGTTTGTTTTCTTGTGAGAGTTGAATGAAAAGATCAATACTATCTTCATATCTGCACTATAAGTAAGCTAGCACCCAGTTAGCTTAGCTTAAATGAGCCTGTGACGTCCTGGAGTTTGGGAGTTGCTAAGCGCCTTCCAGAAACTTTAAGGAATAGTCGGGCACATAACTTCCAAAAGCCAAAACCTTACACTTTTTCATATACATTAAGAAAACAAGATATAATATGTTGATTAATGAGTTTTATAGGTGCTAGTAGGTGAATTTGATAACTTTTGACTAGTCTAGCATATCCAGGCCATTCTCCACTGTGCTCTGTCAGTGCTGGAGAATGATCTGACTGCACCTCAGTACAAGTCTGACAAACGGAGAAGAAAATGCATTGGCTTGATTGCATTTCTTTAAACCAATCACAGTCACTTTGGGTGATGCTTAGCCCAGGATGCAGCAGCAGTGTCCCCTTAAAATAATGCATGCAGGACGGTGAGCGCTGTCATTAAAATAGCTAATTCACTGAAAGGACTTCACAAATTGCCATTTTCAGTGTGTAGGTTGCTGCTTGGAGGGTGTTGTTGCTTCCTAGAGTGAAGGAAATAAAAAAATAAAAAATTAACATGCAGATAGCGAACAGGGAAGAGAAATTGCAGACCTATACCCTAAGTTAACATCCAGCAAGTCAGACTACCTGTTGACTTCATCCTTGCAGTTTCCCTTTGACTCCAGTTTTTATGCTAAGCTAAGCTAACTGTCATGTGCACGGTACCAATCTTCTCATCTAACTCTTGGCAAGAAAGCAAATCCCAACAATGTGAACTATTCCTTTAAGTATTTCAGTATATCATGGCAGTAAATCAACAACGTGGTGACACGCTACTTGTCCAAAGTTTGGAATGGCTCTAGACCAACTGATTGTTGTTTAGTCTTTCTTTATCTTGCAGTACAAGTCTGTGATTTGCCCTCAGCACAGATGAAAAAAAACTGTCATTGACTCCTTTCGCTCTCTTTTCATGCCCTGGGTCCTGTTAGCACCTTCTTCATCATCCAAGGCATGTTTATATGTGCTGTAACAGCACAAGTGCTGTAGCCACTGACCTACAGCGGATTGTTTACATATCAGAATGGGAATGATAAGTGATTCTTATCCTTCAGTCTGGTCTTGTATATTGCTCGCTGTGGTTTGATATTTATATGATGTGTTATTCTTCGTCTGTGTGTTTGAACCACACGGGTGATGAAATGCCAGCGGGCAATGTTAAAATAAATTAAAAATGATAAGACTGTAAAAAATAATTAAAAACCCCGAGTTTTATTTCTGTTGGCTCACAGCAAGGTCATATTGTTTGTGGAGCCATATGGGAGTGAATGGCATGTGTGGCACGCCAAAGCGATAAACAGTTCCAAACTAACATCACGTCTTGCCACTGAGCTTTCAGGAAAAGGAGCACTGTTTGAGCGTGAAGTGGATGTGGCGTTCTTCCGTCTGAAAATAAATGGAAACCACAAGCATCACATCAGCGTACATGAAAAGGCTGCGAGGCCTTACATTGTTCCCTTAGAAAGAGAGCCTGAACACTGAGAACAGGAACTCGCTGGCACAGTGGTGTTATTGTTGCAGAGAATGAAGAGGGTGTGAGCCAGGTATACAGAGTTAGTTCAATAAAGCTTCGACCAAAAACATCAAATTGAGCCGGAAAGACTGAGACCGAGCCAGTTCTGTGTCTGAATGTGCCCTTGAATATTTTTTCACAGTGTATATTATGTGATTGAATGAATAGTTGCAGGTATGCATGCAGAAAAGCAACAAATGAATAAACTGTGAACAGACAAAGGGTCAGTAGAATTTATCTGCATTTCCATAAAAGTCAGACTATGGACAATTAAGTTTGTGGCACATTCAATGCACTCCCAGTCCAGCTGTGGAAGCATGAGGAGATAGGAGGAGTCAATCTCTTGCCAATAGACAGTATCACTCCCCAAATCTCAGGTTTGATGGCTCAGTCGATGCCAGTAGTTCCCGGAATGTCTTCTCATTCCATGTGGGAAAACTTAACCTCACATGAGATTCGAGGGGTATTTGTTTTCACCTACTGTCACGTCAAAGTCTCGCCCATTTGGGACGGATCAAGCCTGATGCCAGACTCCGCTGTCACGTCTTCATGCCACTTATAGGATGTCTATTTCCAGAGGTAAACACTCAACTGAGTGGAAATATGGAATATTCACATGGATGTTTGGTCGGAATATTGTGGGGCGCCTGTTTTTGTGTGGATATCTCGAGATCTCCCGAGTGTTTTTCACGACACAGTGATCCCAGATGTGGCCTTTGAGTCGTCGTCCAGCCCAGCACTCTCGCTCTAACCCGACTGGGACTCTCGCCACTGTTTTCTGAGTCCTAAGAATCATGGGTTCCTTTTTTAAGGCAACAGGCTGTTTATACGGGCCATGCCAGCTGGATCCGTGATTGCAGGCCACTGGTTTATTTTAATTAGCCATGCAGAGCAGTTCCGATGGGTTTTAGTGTGACTCACCCCTTTTTCAAAACATTAGTCTCCACCAAGTCCCACTGTTGCCCTTTGAGGTTGGGTTTCATTTCAGATTAGTTAAAAAAAAAAGATAGAAAAAAGAGTGGGCCATCAGTGACGCTGCACCATGTACACTGTGTGTGCATGTTTGTGCTTTTATGAAAGCCAGGGACTTAAGAAAAGTGTTACGGCTCAATGGAAATTGAATTAATGAGACTTCTGTATGTTATTTTCACTTTTTCTTTGCTTATCAGCTGTGAAGGAATTTGTTTGGTTGGACAAACCCGGCTTCCAACTGCAGCAGGGTTTGGTTTTGTAGAAATATTTTCATGTTCTAAACTGCACTCTAAACTGATTCTACTGTGATATCTTTTGTTAAACAAGTCAAAAAACACTCCAATGGTTGCTTGGTTAGTAGAACTTTTCTAAATTTTAGGTGTCTCCTCTCACAAGACCAACATTGTGCAGTTTTCTGTTGCTGTTCTTGGAAAAATACACCTTTAACTGCATTCAAGGTGGTCGTCCAGCTCATCCACCACAGCTATGAGTGTGCAGCTCCCCCCTACCCTCTAATCTATGCGTCAGACATTTACGCAAGACTAAAATCAGACCAGCTGTGTCCCCTCTCTAGTTTACCGTGTCATGACAAGAACAAAAACGGATTTGTGTTTGCCTTTTGGGTTCAGTTTGGCAGATAACATGACTCTGCAGTGTCCTTATCAATAAACTCAACAGAGTATTTTTGTTTTGTTGACATGTGTAGCCCACCTTTACCCACTGTCCTAGGTAAGGGCCTCCTACGTTCTTCTGTTTAGTATTTAAGACTAATAAAGGTCAACTACTTTATTTAATTTACTGCCTCTTAAGTCCTGTGTACCTGTTAAAGTACAATATTAACTCTTATTTCACCTTGAACACACTCAGTGATCAAATCACAGTCACACACACTTTTAAACAAGGCAAAATGAACAAACTTATAATTTACTGAACATGTAAACAAACAATTTACACATCCCCTCAACTGAAACACGTCTGCTCTCAGATTTTGCACTATAAATAATAGGGCAGCTGTGGCTCAGGTGGTAGAGCGGGTTGTCCACTGATCGCAAGGTTGGCAGTTCGATCCCCGGCCCCTCCACATGCCGAAGTGTCTTTGGGAAAGACACTGAACCTGAAGTTGCTCCCAATGGCAGATTAGCGCCTTGCATGGAAGTCTGTCGCTATTGGTGTGTGAATGGGTGAAGGTGAAACACATTGTAAAGCACTATATAAGTGCGGACCATTTACCATTTTACCATTTACCAAATAATAAGCTCTATGTAAGGGGCCCACTCACCAATCACACACACACTCACACCAGCCGGCTTATTTATTATTTGCTTATTTATTGTTATCTTCGTTTCTGGAAAAAACTTACCATGAATTGACAATCCCAAGCTATCCAAGCAAAGCTGATATTTCTAAATCACAGCACTAGAGTGGCATTGTTGTCTTGTTTTTCTGCTTTAAATATATACTTTTGCAGGGCTGGAAAATCCTGGTCCCCGAAAGTAAAAATTGTCTCCATTTCAGATGTCTCCCTCTTCCAACACACCTGATTCAAATGGTCCGGATCGTTATCAGGCTTCTGCAGAGCTTGATGATGAGCTGATCATTTGAATCAGGTGTGTTGGAAGAGGGAGACATCTGAAACAGAAAATAATTTTTACTTTCGAGGACCAGGATTTTCCAGCCCTGTACTTTTGTGATTTTAAATGATGTTTTAATTGACATTCAAGCTCAAAATTGAATTTGAAGATTCTCACTGACTTTTCGTGTTCATTGCTGCAAGTGTGACATAACTTTTTACCTGTGATTTTTACAGTTTAAGAGCTCCCGAGTATTCGTACATTCTTAAAATCACTGGAGTCCACGTTCTGCCCCGTGACACTGGCAGTTCGTTTTCACTGCCTCTCTGGCAGAGCGTTTTAAGTAAATCTAAGTTTATTCAAAACACATGAACGGCATTGGGGGGACTAAGCCGCGGCTTCAAAACTTGCAGTAAAGACGTCTTTTGATGTAGCCACATCAGTACACTGAGTACACAAACGTAGACACTTGCGAGAAGAAAAAGTGTGGTCTGACATTTCCAACTTATCACATCAGGTATTGGGTTTCCTTTCGTGTACATACACAGTCATGGACTCTGCTTTTTATTTCATCAGCCAAAAGATTACATCTGATATCCCTCATTCCTCCTGTAACTTTAATTCCTGCTCTCTGCATCTCCACCTCTCCGCGACCTTCAACATGTTGTTTAGACATTTGGTGAGCATAACAGGGCTGTATAACAAAACCCTTTTCCAGTGCAACCACTAAACATGAAATTCAGCTTTTTCACAGCCCCTGCGAGGAGTTGTAACTAGATGACAAGTCCTGTCCAACACACACTCACTACGCCCCGCAAAATGTGAGATATTGTGTTCAGCTTGTGCGGAGAAAGACAACTCCGACTATGTCATTCTTACTTTGCGCTTTTATTGTTGAGGCAAAACAGCACACCGACCCCGAACGCCTCGGCAGAGCACCTTTTTACACACTCGTAACTGTTAAAAACTGCAGCTGCATAAGGATCGGTTACATTCTTTATCTCACCTTATAGAGATTGTTCCAAGCGAGAACGATAAATTCTCGGATTGCTCGGTTTGCGAATCTGCAGCCATCGCGTTGGCTCCAAATTAATTTTCTTGCAGCTGTTAACAGATGTTGAAAGAAAAAAGGGATTGTAATTATTAAAGGTCTACAGGGGGACGTTACATAAAACACCAACGTAGTGAGAAAGCGGCCAAAAACCATGGAGTCATTGTGCTCCAGTAAGGAAAAAAGAAAAATTACTGGCAGACAGATTTGGAAGAAATGGCCAAGAATTCCTACTAAATCTCATTTAGTCGTTAAGTAACATAAACACCTTTTTATAGATGTAAGAAAACACTGATTAGCCCCTAATTAATGTTTCACAGAGAGATTGGTGATTGAAAGGGAGAACACTTGATAAGCACTTGATATACTTTGGTTACCTGGATGCAAAAACTTGACACCAAAAACTATGAGTCACTAAACAGCCTCTTACCGAAAACAAAGGGAAATGTTTTAGAAACACGTGTCTTGGAGAAGCTGTTAATTCATGTCAGTCCGTAATATCACAATCATTTCTGAGAAAAAGTTGCATGCATTTATGTTAAGTTCATTTTTCCTCTCGGTTCCCATTTCACGCGTTGTGAAATACAAATCAGACAGGCCCAAACACATGTATCGCAGTACGTCTGGAAGGGAAAAAAAACTGCACAGACATGTTCACAATGTGATGAGGAGCCTGAAGAATGTCTGTGGGTCAATTATAGTGCATTTTACTGCACCTCTTATTTGTTTAATACAATAAAAACCCGATAATAAGGCTTCCTAAATGTCAGAGAATGTCAGTAGTCAGAAAATACTTGCCTTTTGTACCACAACAGTTTTCGACTCATCCAGCTTGGCACATTAAAATAACAGCCCACACACTGAAACAATTATGGGAATAATATGGGGTGTTTTAACAGCTGTGGACTGGGGGAGGGCAGGGCGAGAGGCTGCGATGGATCGTGGAGTGACAAGAGAGGAGAATGGAACCATCTCAGTACTTACAGGGATCCAACTCACTGACGGCATTTCGATATCAAACAAGTGGAAAATAATAGGGCGGTTTGGGGCTCTGTAAAACGCAGTTAAGTCATTTCACCCAGGCGGTGAGACGCACTCGAGCACAGTGATACTAAAATGGGTTGTATTTATGAATAGTTTTCATGCGTATATAAAATATTTTATAGTTCTTTTGAAGGTCAAAGGTCAGGGTTTTCACTCAGAGTGGGAGATTTCTGAGTGGAGATGTGTTTATGTGCTTATAGGCAGCTGTAATCAATGTTTTTATAGTAATTTATAAAATGACAAAATGAGCTCTGCGTAGTTTTATCACCATAATGGTAAGTCTTACCTCATTATTTAGCCATTTGACCCACAATATTACTGTTTGAGTGTACTGTCATCATTCTCATGGTTTTCAGTTGCAGTAGGCAGCTGTATTGAGTGCCGTGCTCAGAACTAAATAGCAAACAGATACAATCAGAAACAAGCTCTTTTTTTTTTTTTTGGATTTATTTTTGGCCTTTTTTAATGACTTTATTAGAGAGGACAGGATGGTGAGTCAGAAGCGGGAAAGAGTGGGGAAGGACATGCGGTAAATGGCCGAGGTCGGACTCGAACCCGGCACAGTCGCTACGCCTCTGCACGTGGGTCACAAGACATAACTGCTAGGCTATCGGGGCACCCAGAAACAAGCTTTTGAACACAGTAGCAGTTAAAGGGGATGATATATTTATCATGAGTTCATCAATGCAAAGAAATAACAAGAGAAGAATGAATATCTGACCAGGTGGAAAGAAACATGACTGCAAATGAATAAAAATGTTGCTCTGTAACTGCTGGATGTAAAATGCAGTTTTAATTCAATTTTTTCATATTAAAGAATTCTGCACAGAAACAGTAAATATCTGGCGGCAAAAGTGCCAGAAAGAAAATATGTTTTTTTTTTAAATGCAGAAAACTGTAACATTCAAAAACTGTAAAAACAGTCAAAATAACAACAACATTTGGAAATATATATAATATGGTTTATAGGTGTAATAGCA
>OMNN01024933.1:0-13250 GCA_900302755.1 Chromis chromis
GGGCGCTGCACCACGGCAGCCCACTGCTCCTAGTATGTATAGTTAAGGTTAACTGAATAGGATGGGTCAAATGCAGAGAAGGAATTTCCCCAAGGGGATCAATCAAGGTTAGATTATTATTATTATTATTTTTAAAAATAAGGAAGCAAAAAATCTGTATTAAAAGCTAAAATGTTAATTGTGATGGATGTTGTTATCCATCATGTAACGTCACTGTTGCAGTCTAACTTAAAAATAAAGCCAGAAAAAGAAACTACTGACACTTAAATAGAAAAATATTTTTGAACTTGAGATTCAAGGCTGCATTGATATAAGCCATTTTTAGTTTGCAGGTTAATTAGATTGAATCTGTTTTCTGTTCAGTGATAACTATGAGAAGGAGGAGTATCTTCATGACAACTTCATGAAGCTCACGCTTCCTCTCAAATACGGAGTCAACGTCAACATCCACGGGTGAGTCGACATAAGCTTCTATTTTTTATTAGAATAGTAATAATAATATATATTTATAGTGTACAATTCAAAACTCAAGATGGCAACTTAATCACCAACCTGCAAAATCATTATTGTTTAGTAAGAAATTACCCAGTTACAATGTATAAGATTATAGTAATAAAAAAAATCTTGTAATGTCAGTCACCAGTGATGTCTGTCTGTCTGTTTGCAGTTTTGTGACTCCCACCTCTTTTGTGTTTGGAGATGAAGATTTGATTCCAGCCCATTGCTACTCTGAAAGATTCAACTACACGTACAAGGTTGGTCACGTTTTCTTCAGCTGTGTTCAGGCTGAATGTGAATTCTTACTGCATCACAATCAGAGTCAATGGAAAGATGCAAGTTTAAACAAGCAGGAATTTGAACTCTGGAGTTGATGCAAAGGCACTTTTGCTAAACTAAGATTTTATAGTTTGTTACTTTAAAAACATTAAATGTCAAGGAAGCATTTAACTTAAATATATTTTGATATGTGGTACTAATATCTAAGGATAGGCTGATTATCGTCCCGACCCATTATTGTGGCCGATGTTTGATGTTTTTCCGATCAGCGGTATCAGTATCTTTATTGACCGATGATTGATAAATTAAATGTGCTATTTCAGGTCTGATGCAGCCTCCTCTCTCTGTCTGTCGTCACTCTGTGGTCTCAGAATGTCTCTCAAGTAGAGACTGCAAAAGCTGAGCAAGAAACACAAACAGTTGCCACAAACCAGAAAATGACATCACAGTGGCTAATGCTACGCTAACGGCTAGTGGCTAAGTTAGAAGGCAGCCACAGATTAACCTGAAACAGAGTCTGGAAAGCAATAATTAATAATGCTTCAAAATATGAACATTAGAGGGCAATAAAAGTGATAGAACAGTGAAATATTATTAAATATTAGGAGACAAACTGATCAATCTCAGTCGATCCCACATAAACAGAGGAGAGCCAAATTTAATCACTCCTTTTTCTACTTTACATATTCAGTCATAGTCACCCTTATTACTGATGAAGCCTTATGAATGACAGGTTCTCTGCTATCACATGCTGTTAAATCATTAGGTCTAATGTATAAATATCTGCCTTTTTTGATTACCAATAAACAACATTGGTATCATACCTGAAAAACTCATCTGGCTCATCATAATGCTAACTCTGTGACATTCAAACATCTCAATAAGCTGGTACAGTAAACCAACATGCACAGTTTCAGGAACCTAAAACTGAAGCAGCCAAATGTAATTCAGCTTATCCATTGTATTATTCACAACTACTTTTGCACTTACGACTGTTAAAAATATTTTTATGTAGCAAGCTGCCAAACTGTGCTGACCTTTAGAGGGAAGTGAAACCGGAGATGGAGGAAGCTGTTGTCACTTATAAACACGTTCCACCATCCACTTTTATGTAACCTTTTCCTGTCCGAGTAGAAACTGCCTCTCAAAGGACACATTGTTTGCAGACTGTGATAAAATCTATTGATTCAATTGTATTAAATTATTGTTTTATAGCTTGTTGTATATGGTCACTAGCAAGCTTTAAAAGGTTTTTCACAGTCAATAATGTTTCAGTGATTAAAATAATGTACAATCTTGACAACAAAATTGTACAAAATGAAGTGTAAATGTCCCAGAACAGCAAAAAGAACCAGCATGCTTAACTAGCTACAGTCATTTTACCAAATAATCCAGCGAGCACTCACTACATCAACAAGCTAAAGCATAATTTTGCTGTGCCGATTTATGGGTATTTTTTAAGCCAGCTTTTAAGCCAACTCACAAACAGTCTATCGTCCAGGGTCAGCACTTCTCCTTTCCTGCTAAAACCGAGCTCTGCCTCCACTATCTTGATTGTCTGGTGTCTTTATCCCAAAGTTTCAAACAGATTCCCACATACACACATGATAAATTTATTTGTGACGTTGCAAAACTTTGAAACGTCACAAATAAAAGTATTTTTCCAAGTCTTTTTGATATTTGTGGACATGCTAGTCCCTCTTCTATGCACTTTTACCATTAAATAGATGTGAATTTAGAGTTCCTTCATCTGGTGTGTTGCCAGAACCTCTCTGAGGCCAAATCAGGAGCTTCTGCAGCCTCACTAAACTCCAGTTTTTTGCATCTGGTGGCTCCATAAGCAGCAAGGCCTGTCGCAGGCTAAAAGTGTAAGTGTGTAGAGGGGAGGCCCTAAAGTCACAGTCAATCTAATCAAGGTTAAATGCACTTGAAATGCAAGATGTGGAAACATTCGGAGAACATGGAGGCAGAGATGCGAGGCAAATATTGCATGAGGGTAAAGTAATGTCTACATGTTGGTGTTCAGTAACCAACAGGAAGTTATTTATTGTAGTTTGGTCGCTAATTTTGCCCAGTTATCAGTCAAATCTAAACACACAGACAAATTTATTACACATATCTCTTTCCGGAGAATCAGAGTTTTCTTCAAAAGTGCAAAGCTGCAAACAGCAACAGCTACCAGCTTACTCAACGTACTTTATCCAGTCAAAATGTGAACAGATTCGTGTTCTAACTCTTCCTGGTTTACCTGTTGTTTTATCTGCCTGCAGGTGTTAAACTCTGGACCCAGCAGGTCGGTCGATACTGTGATTGAAATTGCGCTGCCGAAGATCCTCGCACCTTACGAACACCGACTGCTGAAGGTGCTCGAGTGGCAGGTACGTCGATACCAGAAGAGGAAGGAGCTCTGTCCAAAAACCATTTGTGGGTTTAGGTTAGATCCAATGGTGGGACAAGCAATTAGTCCAATGGGAAGTAGCATTAGAAGTAGACGTGCAGTTGTGGTAGTAATTTTAGTGGTATTATTAGTAGTACTTGTACACTGTAAGTTAAAAACATCAGTGGTAGAAGAGTTCTCATTAATGTATTAATTCTGTCTTTCTGCAGTCGTCTCAGGGTGTGTGTTCGATCAGCGACACAACGGTTTCAGTCAACGAGGACTGTGACGTCCCTCAAGCTTCCTTCATCAAGCAGCTCGCCTTCTTCTTCTCCCCGATATCCACACGCAGAATGGTACAAACTCACACACACACACACTGAGAAGTTTGTTTTCTTAGAAATGCGTTATGTAATAATGAGTGTCTCAAGCTTTCACTTCCAGTTGAATCATCAGAACAAACACGAAGTCAAAAAAAAGAGAAGTCAGCTATAAGTATCTGAGCTGCAGAGTTATATAAGATGGATGGATGGATGGATGGATGGATGGATGGATGGATGGATGGATGGATGGATGGATGGATGGATAGATGGATAGATGGATAGATGGATGGATGGATGGATGGATGGATGGATGGATGGCGGACTGACCCACATTGTTATGGCTAAAAACCTGTTTTAATCCTCACTCCTCAGCTCTGATCTCCAGTGTATGAACTTTAGTCTTGTTCTGCTTGTGTACAGTTTTGTGGCCGCCGTGACCAACTGTGTGAACGTTTGGTGTGTCGCCTCGGTAACCTGGAGGCGGGGAGGGATGCTACCATCAAACTGGAGATCAGCCTGAACCCTGCTGTTCTACTGCAAGCTCCGGTAAACACGCACACATTCATATACACACGGACAGATGACTGTTTTCACTCAGATTAAATCAACACTTGAGCAGTAGTGTGACGTTTTTCAAAAATACAAATAGAGTTGTTTAAACTGGATGCATTACAGACTTTTTAGCTGCACCCCAAAGTGCATTTTTACCCTTTAAGTCTATTTTCTCGCATTTTTGTGTTGGACTGCCATTAAATGAACATGAGATGTGGATTTTTTTGACTTGTAGTAGTATCATAGATATTTTTCTACATGGGTCCCAGCTGTTACAGATAGACATGCTCATGTGCAAATATGCCGTGATGCACATTTCACTGGTTTCACATTGTTCCACTGACCAACAGGTGGCAGTGTGCTAACACGTGGATGTAAATATGTATGAATTTAAATGCTTAAAAAAATGGCTTTGCAAATGTTTTATGAACAAGGGTTCAATACATTTGCTAGAGTGGTGTTTTTTGTTTGTTTGTTTTTTTACAAGAAATTCTTAAAGAGCACCTTTAAAAAGCTGCAGAAAGTGTGTCAATTTACTTTATCAATCCAAATACCCACAAATAATCAATTAACTCATATAGCAATCTAAAAATACTAATATGATCCTGTAAGAAAGAGTTGTATAATCAATGATCAATCTACAGATATCAAACACCACAATGATTTGGACTTTTTAAATACCTAAGTATCAATAAAGTCTTATTTTAAGACTATTTTATGTTATTATTAAATTGATCAGGTCTTATACTGCAAGGCCACTCGTTCCTGGAATAAAATTTCCTTCTCTTCTTTTTTACATACAAATTAAACAGAATTTCTGGAGGCAGTAGTGTAACATAGTCATAAGCTTTATGTCATTCTTATTTAGTGTTCCTTCCTTTCACTAATGCATTTCCTCATCAGACTTATAATTTTCTGCCACCTGTCTTATAAAGCTGAATGTGCACAAGCACTGAATGATTTTAAGGTGTGGTTTGTTGAAAAAATACTGAGTGCTGGTCAGATTATTGCTGAAGGTTTTAAACCTTGTTAGTTCCAGTCATACTGCAGGGACAAAACAGTTTTTGTAGACCGGATCTTCTCAAGAAGTTAGAACAATCTTTAATGCGGGGTCAGTTTTATTTAAAAGTGACCCCGCATTAACCCCGACGTGTTTCCTCAGACATGTGACTGACATGTTAAATTAACATCAGAATAACTTTAAACCCTGTACTGAACATAAACACTGCATCAATTAAACTTGATGAATAAAAACCTGATATGTATGTGCGTCTCTGTCTTAGGGTCGCCATGGTATCATGTTGTTGGAGAGCACAGCAATGATGTCATCACCCAGAAATGATTCTCACACCATCGTCATCCAGGATCCACCTGTAGCACAGGTAAAACACCCTGCAGCCAATCAGAACTCATAAGCAGCTCATTAGTGTCTGATCTGATCATCAGAGCCTCATCAAAGCCTTATGGAGGCTGTACTTGTTGAATATTAAAGTCTTATGTGACTCATTTCCAGGTTGTGGTGGAAGCAGTTTTTACCCAGAAACCCTCAATGGCAGTGAAGATCTTCATCATTGTCGTCAGTTTAGTTTTGGGGCTGATGATCCTGGCTGCTCTCATCTGGTGCTTGTGGAAGGTGAATATTCGTGTCTGTTGTGTCATCTGGACGCTTGTATTTGTACTTCAAAGCTGAACGATTAACTTTGCTTGTTAAACATCACATCTAACTTATTGTCATAAGACCTGTCTTACCCTTCTGCTGACATGAGAAATGTAATATGTCGCACTATAATAGTACAGATAAACTGAAATGTTTGACAATGTTATGGTACTAAAACCTCAGTATTCTGCAATATAAAGGCATGTAGATATGCAGATAAACTGCAGTATAACATAATAAAATAGTGCATCACAATATACAGATAACATACAAGATGTCATGATATACAGTATTGATAAAAGACAATATATTTATATGTATTGCAATGTAATACACTGACAAATAGCACTATATAATCTACTGATAAACTGAAATGTATCACAATGTTATGGTACTGAAAATGCAGTATTCTGCAATTTAATGATAAATCGCAGTATGTCACAATATAATGTACTAATAAACTGCTGTATATCGGAATATAACGTCCAGATAAAGTGCAAGATTTCCCAATATATAAAGTATTGATAATTTGCAATATAGTGCAACACATTAGTCAGCATGTTGCAATGTAATTATATTTATAGACTGCACAATACTACAAAGTAATGCAGGGAAGAGTGAGCAACAATATGTTACAGTATAATGGTACTGCTAAACCACAGTAAATTTCAGTACATTACAATGTCATTTTTAAAAAAACTGAAGTATATTATAATGATGTAAAAGCTTCATGTTTTTGCTTCATGTCTCTGTTTTTCTTTCTGTCTGTCAGGCTGGTTTCTTCAAGAGAGACTTCCAGAAGAAGCAGGAGGAGTTCAACAGAGACAGCTGGGACTACGTTCCTAAACTGGACAAAAGAGAAAGCACTACTTAACCCTGACCGTCGCCTCTGGACGTGACCTCTGACCTTACAGTGGAGTTCACATTGTAACTGTAACACAGTTTTAATGAGACATTCAGTGTGTGCCGACAGATGCCGTGGATTGGAGCACTGCGTAATTGCAGGTGAACGTCACCAGAGTGTGACGGATGACACTCCTAAACACACCTGAATCTAACTGTGACCTTTTAAAATACTTTGCCTGATGTGCCTTCACAAAAAAACTAAAACAGACAAGACTTGAAAAGCAATGGATGGAGAATGAATGAAAAGGTGAACAAATGTGGACCAATCACAAGGCCTTGGAGCTTTCTGGGATGTGGCGTCACCAAAAGAAACCAAACAAACCAAAGAAAGTGACTTCCTGGTGATCTCAGGGGATGGAAACCTGGCCTGTGACTGGCTCATGACTCTGGAAAAAGCTTCCTTTTGTCTGTGTACATTATCTTCTACATTTTCTTCACCTGCTGACCACGACGCCGGGAGCCAACACTGGATGTTGACCAGACAGAAGAAGGTGATGGCGGCAGGACGTCCTGGTACAGGCAGTAAAGTGATACGACTGCTGTCCTCTGTGGCCGTATCTCTAGTCAAGTCAGCATTTGTGGCGAGTTGCTGTTTTCGCCTGTTTTCACCGTGGGATTTGTTTGTTTTGACTTCACATCATTTCAGGGGAGTTGCACAATTTGCTGAAGTAAATGCACATGTGTTTTTTTTTTTACACCGAGTTCACCGATAACAAGCCGTCCTGGTTGTGCTGATTTTTAAGGGACCCCAGAGGATGAATTACTTTCTTCACGTGCATCAATATGAGGAAATGTAGGAATCATATTTACCATCTGGGGCATCTTAGGCACGTTAATGCCAGCTAATCACAACATCTCAACTGTCTAAAATGTTCTAAATGAAAGTAGTGAAAGAGCACAGTTTGAGTAAAGTTTGATTTATACTCCTGCATTGAATCTACCTACATGCTGTTGCTGTGTAAACAATAGCGGTCTGTGTTCTTGGTATGTATAGTTACACTTCTGCGGAGGTGCACATCAGGCTGTGGTGTACCGACAGCGTAAATACAACACAGAAGTATAAATCAAGCGTCTGATGTTCAGGCTCAGGAAGATATTATAGGATTAATAATAATAACCACAACAATGCACTTAGAATGGAAAAGTAAAGTCTTTTTGGCTGGTAAGAAAGAAATTAGGTTGTAACAAATGTTTTCTTGATTTCTTAACATTCTACACACATTTATTTATAAAAAACATGACCAAAATTAGAGCCACTGTAGGAGCCGTCACTCCACAGTACAAATTATGTAAAATTAATCTTATAGTAAAGTTGTTCCACCAAACATGTAATCAAATTTAAGGCGTCTTGCAATCTTTAAAAAACGTTCACCTGATCCTGACGTATTGAAGGGATGATATCCGATCTAGATCTTAAGATCATGGGCCATTGGATGGAGAAATAATAATCACCAAAATAGCACACCAGGTTCTGTCAAGGAGGTATATGACTGTGTTCATGCAAAGCAAAAACCTGATTTAATTTGGCTGCAATCTCCCAAGTAGTCTTCTTGTGCAGAGATACACTGCTTCCAGTGCTCCTGCCACACTTGAAGTCCCATTCTATAAGGATGTTAAGCACCAACTGCAGTATTTGCTGGATCTCCACTGTGTCAATACTGGAGCACCACAGTTTAGATCATTTCCTCCCTCCGGACTCTGCATTGGCCCTGGAGGACAAATTCATGGTGT
The DNA here is from genome assembly GCA_900302755.1 of Chromis chromis. Taxonomy (NCBI): domain Eukaryota; kingdom Metazoa; phylum Chordata; class Actinopteri; family Pomacentridae; genus Chromis; species Chromis chromis. The sequence goes on from OMNN01024933.1 coordinate 8,324, forward strand.
AAAACCCTGTGAATGTCAAAGAAAACCACATGCATGCTCTTGGTGCTCCTGACCTGATGTGCCTTCAATGGTGTTGGACACAGCAGGCTTTTCCTCTGGCTCATCCCAGGATGTTTGTTCTCTGCTCACGTTTGACGTCCATGGTGAAATTGCAAATGTGCATCTAGCAGCGGTCACATGAATGTGCTAGCAACTGTTGCATCCTCGTGGTCATGCTGACCCCTGTCCATGCACATTGGGATTAGTCTTTGCATCCATCATATTCCAGCGATGGGATGATACATTTTGGTATGTTGCTCTGTGGTTTTACTGAGCATTAAACCCCCCTGTCAGCCTGATCTTACACTTGTTTACTGTTTCTCTGAGCTGTTGTCTGCTGTATGGAAACGGTTCATTCAGGGATGTTGAAAACAGGAAACTGTTCAAGTGTTCAGGGAATAAAGGAGAACGGTGGCCAGAAGAAAGCCATGTAGCAAAGATGGAAAAAATGCAGTTCTCTTCCACTATCCTCCAAGGAACAACTATCATGTGACATCGAGCTGTTTTAATCTTTTTGTATTAGCAATCATGACATGTCCAGACAAATGTTAGACATGTGGGATTTCTGTAACAGTATGATAGCACATTTAATTTATAAAGCGCTGTTCAAGATACTACTCCTCAATTCTGGACAAAACTACCAGCATGACAGTGCAACTAAAGATGCAACAGACAGGAAACAGATCAACGAATCGAGCCACAGAGTTGGATGATGGACGACTACTTGAAACCAGCATTTTATAACATAATAAATGTTTAAGATAAGAAAAAGTATTCAAAGCATTGTTTTATTTGCCTGTATTCTGTGAATGCAGACAGTTAAAACAGCAGCTTCTCCCCCCCTCTGTTTATTTAGTACAAATGCACATCACACAGAAATGTGTTTTAATATTTTAATAAGTTACTTTGTTGTTGTTTTTGTTTATGTGAAGTTGTTCTGCACTGGAGTCTCACTGCTTTTAGCAACAATTTTCTATTAAAATTAAAGATTTTCTATTTAAACAACAACTTGTACTTTTTCCTCATTGTGATCACAGCTTTTAGTTATATTTAAAAAATGCTTTGTTATATTAAAATAGAAAACGTTTACAGCCTTTGCACACAGTAAACTCATTCAGTGTGGAAAGTCAAGAAAGACTTAAAAAATGGGATTCAAACAATAATCAATATATTCAGAAATTAGTTCATGTAAAACAAACTATGACTAAACACAAGATTTTTGTTCCATAGAGCCAGAAACTGGATAAGATTAAAAAATAAAGATCAAGTCAAACGAAATGAGAAAAGGTGGAAATTAAAATATAGTAAAATGTAAACATTCTTTGAATATAAAACAATCTTCATGAGGCAGTTTTACAGCTACTAAATTATACAGCACATTTAGTTTCAGAGTTAAAGCAGCAGTGAATAAAACATAGGGTGCGTTCAATATCCAAATTATACTATATAGCATGCCAGAAAAAGATGTACTATGTCCCAATACACAGTGTGTCAAATGTAGTATGCCAAAAATTCACAGATGTCCTAAAACATCCGGTCGGATTTTGAAGTATGCAAGTCGGGATGCTTGTCTGGTCATTCTCACCCACAATCCTCTGTCTTGCGTATAAACAAGCTTGAGCAACCAATACAGACTGTGCTGGTCAAAGTTTAAGGCGCAATATTAATGGTATGCACACTGCATGAAACAGTACGTACTTTATCGGGGCAGCTGCGTTACGTACTTGAAGCAAAAATAAGTGATATGGAATACAGCCATTAAAAAAAAAAAATCAATACAGCTTTAATGTCAAACAGGAAGCTGCAAATCTGTTTATGCTACTACTTTATGCTACTATATTAGTTAACGTCACAATCGAAACTGTGTTGACCTAAAGATGGCACTGTTGAGTCATTACAGTTACCATTATAGTGACATGTCTTGGTCCCGGGATACACAGAGAGCAGCAGAGCCCTCTGTTGTTCTTAGAGGCAGCTGCAGGAGACGGTCGACTCAGCCTCGTCCACTTCCTCCCCGTACAAAGTGATGAGTCTGGGATGGACCCTGAACACAACACACACAGTCAGATAGATGTTTAAGACCCACAGACAGGTAGCTATGGTTGCAGGTATATGACATGATGTGGTAATTGACTGCTGTGTTGCCAGATTCTCAGGTATTTCTGGACAAAATCAATTTTAGTACCATTAAGCATACGTTAGTCAGGATGATACAGACAGGAATTCATTGAAAATATAACAGACTTTGTTTTGTCAGGATTTAGTTTGAGTTTAAGATTATTTAGAGATATCTGAAGAGCATTACAGGCACTGGAGCCTTCATAAAAATGCACAACATAAGTCTGGGTTAATTGGAGTGACAGTTGTTTAGAGAGTAAATGGTAAAGGACCCAGTACAGAACCCTGTGGTGCCTCTTATTTATCCTAACGGGCTGATTTGATACATGTGAACTGCATGTGCTTTATTAGTTAAATAAGCATAAAATACACCGTTTCGTTTCAACAAAATGCCCTTGTCAACAGTATCAAAGTTAATAAAGATCAACAGACAGCATTATTAATGGATTTGGTGAGAGAATAAAGAACTCTGATTTTGATGATTTTGCTTTGCACATACTGTCCATAAATTCTTGCTGAAATATAATCTTAATGCATGTTATTTCATTTCAAAGTTGCAACAGATTGCCAGTGATGCTCTGTACAAGAAGGACTTTAACAAGTTTAAGACCAAGTTCAACCTGCCAGAGGCACGATGGCCTTTGAACTGGCCAAGAAGAACAAAATTTAGGTCAATCACCCCAACTACATCAATCGCCTGCACAACTGGACTTGTCTGTCAGACTTAAACAATGTCATCCAAGCCAGACTTGCATGACCTACAGAGTGATGTGAGTATGAATCCTTGTATTGATAATATGGAATATATTTCCTATTTATTATGTATCTTTTAAAAGTTTTGGAGGCTGTCACACCAAAATAAACCTTTTTTTGTCTTGTCGAGGCTGAAGATGTTGAAGGGTATTGGGCAGGTGCTTGTAGGTGTTGCAAAGAAGAAACTACAGGTTAATAGATCAAATAAAATCTAAACTGATTTAATAGATTATATACGGTTAGATCTGATTTGATCTATTAAATAAGTTTACATCTGATTTAATAAATTATTTTATTTTTCTTAATTATACCACGAATATCTCCTAATTAGTTCTGTTGGACTAAAAAAAATACAGTAAAATTACATCATCTATTAGTCAAACAGTATATGTTTACTTTCATGATATTTCAATATTGATGATAAAGAACAACTGTGTTTTGTGTCTCTACTTAAAGAAAGGAAAGACCTTTTTGTGGCTGCTACTGTTGGGCTTTTTATACCGTCTCGTTTTAATCTGTTCCAATATATTTGGATCACAAACTGCATGTGCACAAAAGGCAGAGAAAATTCAGAAACTTGTCTGCTTGACTAGATTCAGTATATTAAATTACATTTCAGCAGTTGTCAAAACAGCAGAAATATTTGCCTCAGATCAGTATTGGTTTAAATATGAATGTGTGCCAATAAAATCTTCTACATGTTTAATATTTGTGACCACTGAAAAAAAAGTTTCCTTCACAGAGAACTTCCATTGAAGCCCAGGAGGAAGACAACATTACCATCTACATATGATGCCTGATGTGATGGATAAAGCAAACTACAGTGTGGTGAGTCAAGCTTAAACATCCCCAGAAAGGTTCAAATAAAACCATGTCACAGAATTTGGCAATTGCACATCCAAGAAAAAGTAGTAAATCTCAGACCTGAGCTGCAGACTTTTTAGACACAGCAGTTTGTTTGATTTTGAATATCAATGAACATCCACTACATTCAAGCCAAATAACATTACTGATTAAACCTCTCAGCTCCAGGGAAATCTTTCTGCATTTCACAGTAAAATGAAGTTTTAGATCATTTCTTTGTGTGTGTGACAACATTCTCGCCGTTTTGATGCATTGTACATTGACCTACAATAATTAGTTTGTCAAAAGCTGAAGAAAAGAGCAATCATAGTGAAAGATGTGGAATAGCCTACAATGTGAGAGGCATCAGGGATTCAACAAAGCTCCTTCAGAGTCACAACAGACATTAGGTGCTTTTTGCTCAACTATGCTTCCTTGCTTCCCCTTGGAAATCGTTCCTCCTTCGCCTTAATGACCCCTTAAATGCTCCCTGAGAACTGACATGACAAGTGAATGTTATGTATAAAACTGAGGAAAGTCTCTTTAATATTGCAGCAAAAACTGTCTGTATGAACAAAGGGAAGTGAGAAAATGAATAATGTGGGTGAACTGACTCTTTAGCAGAGCAGACATTTTCTCTTTAATGCTTTAATACAGTAATTATGTCATCTGCAACTAGTTGTCTGTGTCAGTCATCTCAATAGGACAGAAATTTGAAGATGCCACTTTAAAGGTCAGATAGTTCTGAAATTAATCAATAGCTGCGGCTCTGTTTCACTCACTGTAATCAGAACAACATTTATGATTACTGTAATTATCAGGACATATTTATTAGTAATAATGTCACCTGACGACCACTTCGTTAGCGATCTCCACCAGCTCTCCATCGATGTTCCAGGGGAAGGTCTGGCCCTCTGCCTGGATGATGGGTGTGGTTCTGGGGTCGCTGTCCTCCTCGCTCTCCTCCTCCGACCAGCCAGTCAGCGAGCGAGGGCGGATCCTCACCGCAGAGACACAGTGGGTCTCCACGAAGGAGAAGCTGAACTGTAGGAGGACAAACAGATAGTTTTAAACTCTGTGTGTGTGTGTGTGTGTGTGTGTGTGTGTGTGTGTGTGTGTGTGTGTGTGTGTGTGTGTGTGTGTGTGTGTGTGTGTGTTAATGTCTCTTAGTGGG
>OMNN01024933.1:13270-24333 GCA_900302755.1 Chromis chromis
CAGAGCTGAGGACAGAAAGGCTCGTTAAGTTGCTCGTTAAGCAGCTTGTTGTTGTGCAGCAGAGACTGGGTTTCCTCCCGTTTACTGTCCTCTGCTGCAGCACCATGAAGCTCCAACAGGGGGCAGCAGAGACCAGCAGACTCCCTCAGTCAGTCAGTGTCTCTGTCTGTCTGTCTCCTGCCTCAGGTCTTAACGATAAAAACAAACCTGATTTTACAGGATGAACTGTCTGTCTCATAACAAGTCCAGCACTGTAACATTTTCTCTTTTACAGTATTTAAACACACATTTGAGGTACTTTCATGTCACTCTGAACTTCTAAGGGACATATTGTATTTCTTACTCCACTATGTTAACGTGAAATCTTTAGTTCATTTATAAATTACGATTCAGATGAAGATACAAAACACATTCTAACCTAAAATGAGGTTGAATAACAGAAAATTCTAACTATCCAGAAGTTAAAATTTGATCTCCCACTTTGGTTTCTGGTTCCATTATTTCAGGTTCCTGCATCTCAAATATGACAATTTGCAGCTTTTCTTTTAAAACTACAGCAAACTGAGTAATTTTAACAAAACAACGCATATAATCGTGTCACTCTGGGTAACTGCAATGGATGCATTTCTCCCCATTTTGGCTTTTTATGAACCAAACAATAAATGGATTGTTCAAGAAAATATCCAGCAAATTAATATGTAAAGACAAAACATATTGTACAACAAACTAAATGCTGCTTCATACTTAATCTGTACACATATATTTATACTGTTTTCTGTTATCTGTACATATCATTCTACTGTACATACAATATCCTTCTGAATCAAAATCTACATACAGTATATCATTTTGCAAGACGTTTGTAACTTTTGTTTGCCTGTGATTTTCAGTCTGTTTAGACACGTAACTGTATTTTGTTCATACTTGTACTATATTACAATAAAGTTAAGGCACAAGCAATAATAGTAAAATGATATACTACAATATAAGATATACTATACACTCTAAACAAGTGCAATTTCTCTGCATCGAGTACATTTAATCATTTTAAGTACATCTTCCTGATAATACATACTTTTAGCTCAGATTTTCATTTTTACTGTGTTGTATTGGTGAACCATAATATCTGTTATTAATTTATAAAAAAAAACTGCATGAATTATAATGTTATACAACTTTTTTTGCTCTGTTTTGCACTTTCATACTCGTATTAAGTTATGAAAAAACTGAGGAATACGTAATAATAATATAATAATGTACTATATTAGATATACTGCACACTCTAACAAGGGTAATATCTCTGCATTAAGTAAGTTAGTAAGTTATTTTAAATATATCTTCCGAATAATACTTACGTACTTGAGATTGGATTACTGGTACTTTTACTTAGATAATATGAATACTTCCTTCACTACTGCATAGTCAGATGCTCACATGAACACTTATACTTGTTCTAATTGTTCTTCCTATATGATAGAGAGTGAAATCCACACTTATTCTGCATGAAAATGTTCTGCTTTCATGTTTAATTGAGGTTCATACGAGGCTTTAGCTGTGCTTTTAGTACTTTTAGTTTTACTCTCCCTGTGGACAGAAGCGATATCCAGGGAATCACTCACAGGAAATCTAAATTAAGTCCCACTCGTTAAATAAAGATGTGTCTGACCTCTTAAAGGAAAAGGAAGCAGACTGGACATTGGTGACTCTTGCCTCAGATCACACGGATTTAAATTCTGTTTTTCACACACTTCGTTGGTGAGAACCGACAGGTGAGCTTCAGAGGTGAGACTCAAATGTCATGGTTACATGTCAGCGGCTCGATTTGTCTTGTTACGTTTGCCGACAGGATGTGGGTCAGCCAGTAAACAGCTTATTTACTCTTCAGGACGGTGAACGCCACACAGTTAGTATATTTAGTAAGTGGGTTAGTGTGCGGTCTCTCAGGCCAGACCAGGCCATGCTGAACCAGGCTAATCTACTCTCCAACTAGTTTATTTTCACTGTGAGAGGTGGAGCCTTAAGATGGCGAGGTCAAGCGTGAGACTCCTGATTGAATTTATTTGAGCATAACCCACATTAGGGACATTTCCACTTTGAATCCGGTTCCTGTTCGGCAAAACCTGGATTCATTAGCCTCCCATGATAATGAGTTTCTCTCGTCAGTGGACAACATTCAGGCAGCAGCTTCTCATTTTTACCAACTGTTGCTTGTTAAAATGACAAACATCAACATCATCAACAGACTGGATCAGCTGGAGCTAAAATTAACATTATTTCCTTAACAGGTGAAATGAAAAGTTTGGCTCTTCTCTGGTTAAAGTGCAGATGGTGTCAGTGTTAAGTCAAAGATTGTTTGTGTGTAAAACTGCATCACTCTGTAACACCACTGTGTGACTGCAGGTGGACTGTGTGTCTGTAGCTCAGCAGCTGATCACGACATCAGTTTAACCCTGTAATTGGTGACTTTTTGGCCATTTGTGACCACAACACTGACATGTCATCATAGTCTTAAATGGATATGGTAAACTTGCAAGCAAAAAGTTGCTTATTTACACATGATCATATATTTAGAACCACATTTCTGGTCACCTGGTGAAGGTAACTTAAATACTGACTCGCTTTTAGCTCAGTTTTTGGTCTCCACCATCTCCTGAAGGACATGTCTGTCTCCATCTCATATTTAAACCACATAGGATCAACATCTGTTGCTTTAAATGTGTTGTATGAATACTTAACTCAACTCTTTGGCTGCTAAATGCTCCACTATGTTCACCAGAATGTTGCTAGCTGTGTATGTGTACTGGTTGGTGTTGAGCATGTAGTGTTCAGGGTGTTTTAAAGTATTTTTTTAAACTGCTGCTATGGCCCAAAACAATGCTAAAATAACCTCGTAGTTTCAATCGTATCATCTGGACTCGAGAGAAAGATGAAGATGCTACGAAGGATAACCATGACCTGAATGACTGAGAATCTTCACAGACAAAATGCTAAAATAGGTATAACCCCTCTTTATAAATTACAGCTACTTTGATTATAATTTTAACTTCAGAGTTCTGAATCAGGATCTTCAGTATTTGGAGGAATTAGTATTTTATATATTAAGCTGTCATGGTTTAACCAGTAAACTAACCACAAGCAATAGCTATTGTAGCTTTCAGTTAGCAAATGCTGAAAAGTCTTCTTCACTCTTCACACATCTTCTCTCACCTGTCCACTAGAGCCGCTGTATCTCTTCAGGTGTTTGATGAACTCTGACCTGGAAGTGTTTCCTACAGCGATCAGTGCTGCACTGCCATTGGCCACACTGTCACAAACAGGAATTGCAGAGTGATGTTAGCATTAGCATCAGCATTGACTTGCAGTGCGTTCAAAGCTCAGAGGGGTCGATTTCTCGCCACACGCATCTCACCTTGTGTTGGGAGCCAAACCTTGAGGTGCGTGTGGACTCAGACAGGGGATGGACATGATGCTGATGCTCAGATACAGGCCCTGATTGGTCGTCCAGGACTCTTCTCCTTCTGCACCGACCAATCACAGAAAAACAAAATAAAGACAGAGAGGTTGACACAGTGATGGAAATCTGAACGATCTCTGATCTTCTGTCTACATCTGACGACAGACAAATACCTCGCTCACCTGGCTCTGGGTCCAGGTCTTGGTCTTGGTCCTGGTCTCTGAGAAACAGAGGATCAAATTTAGTTTTAAACATGACATTTTAAACATTTACACACTGATGCTATACCTGTAATTAAACCAGTTCTTCTGCCAGTAAAACAGGAGTTAGAAGGGCAAAAACACAATCTGTGTGTGTCTCACCGATGTCTAAACAAATTGCTGTTTGGCTTCTTTGCTGGTAAAAACGACAGCTGACAGTCCTCTGGTCTGAGGGAGACAGAAAAAGAAATGACAAGTCAGACTAGCAGGTTTGAGAAACTGTTTACTGTTAGCATGCAAACATTTACTAATTACAAAGAGTGGCATGAAATCCATCCAATAAGCCAATAGTTGTACCCCACATCACAATTTATTCTTGAACACATGAACAACATGTGACCTCTGTGCTTAGAAAAAACAATAAACTCAGTACACGTCACCTCAGTCTGGCCAGCGTCTTCACTAGAGCGTACTCTCGTCGCCGTGACGACGGCATCCATCTCTTCTTCTCCGCCCGCGCTAAGCTCCGCCCACCGAAGCCAAACATGGCTGAGAAACCAAAACACACCAACTGACCGAGAGACGAGAAGCTGCACATGTCCACCTGCTGCAGGTGACCTGCACACACACAGGGATCAGAGAGGAGAAAGGATCCTGTTAAATTATGGATCAATTAGAAAAACGTAGGATTTATACACAAAGGGTTGTGTTTCCATCACAGCAGAGAACATCACATGACCCTGACTCCAACCTTAACCCAAGTCTGTACCCTAAAATGTTGTGATTTACAGGCTCCATGGGGTGTCTCCCCACAATGTGACTCTGTAAACAGATTTATGATGATCGTACATGATGATGGAAATACAAACACACAATCACACACAGCCTGGAAGGCCAAGTGGTCGTATGTTAGAAGCTCATTAACATTCATGAGAGGTGGCACTCCAAATATGGGCGACAGAAAGAGGTCAGTAAAATCACAGAGCAGTAGAGTGACCAGTTTCTGATTGCTACTGCTCCAGTTTGACCAGTCTGTCAAAATAACCCACCAGTTTGACCAATCTGTTTGTATATCAGTACAGTTTGTTCAGGTTTTAGATGTATATCAGTCCATTATGACCAGTCTGTCTGTATCTCGAACCTGTTTGACCACTCAGTCAGTATATCAGTCCAGTTTGATCAGTTTTTGGAGGTTTATTAGACCAGTCTAACCTAGTCTGTCTGTATATTAGTCCAGTGTGATTAGTTTTTTGATGTTTAACAGTGCAGTTTGATCAGACTGATTGTACATCAGTTTGATCCTCTTTGAAACTGCCAACAGATAAAGGTGATATATGAAGAAAATGAAAAAGCTTTGCATTAATTTATCACACCTTTAAATCCATAAAATTAGAATCCAGATTAGGTGCCAATGATTAGAAGCTCCTTAGGGAGTGACAGGTGGAACCTGTCTTATTTACACCTCTGACATCTCGGGTCTGGTGTTCTCTTTGCTAATGAAGTGTGTGGTGTCATCAAGCTAAGCTCTAAAGAGCTTTCTAACGCCTTCAGAAAAAAAGGTTGTGGATGTTGAAGAGGCTGGCTTTTAAAAAGACCTCCAACTTCTTTGAAATTAATCCTTCATATTCAAATGCAGGTCAGTCAGTCTCTAAAATACCCTAAATTTCATCCCAGCTGTTGGTGTCAAAGTGCTGCATCTACAATCAGAAAAAGATGGCATAAATTTGACCAACATGGGAGGTGTGCCAGGAAAAGCGTTTGCTGTTCAAAAAGAACATTAAAGAAAAACTACAGTTTGCCAGTAAACATACAGGTAAAGGCCTTTTAAACTAATGCAATCTACACAGACAAATCAAAGACAAAGTTGTTTGGCCACAAGAATAGTCGACATGGTTCAGAACAAAGGCAGCTTTTCAGGAGAAGAAGGTGAAATGAGGTGAAGAAGAGGTGGAAATATTATGGTTTCAGGTTTCTTTGCTGCGTCGGGGACTGGGCTAATTGCAGTCATTGATTCAAGGCTTGAAGATAATGTGAAGAAATCAGTTCTAAAGTTGTACCTTTGAACATTATAATTACAAACTAGCAAATCAACCAAGAAATGGCTCTACTTTATGAGCAGTTTTACCAGTTTCTGGATGTATATTTTGCGCAACAAAAAGTGAATGTAAATGTATATTTTTGTATATATCTGAGAAGGCATTACTACTTAATGATCCTAAAAAAACTAGCGGGTCAAAAAGAAGAAATGGGTGTTTATGGAATGGCCTAGTCAAAGTTCTGACACTGAAATGTTACAGTGTGACCTGAAACTGGCAGTACATGCAATAAAAACCTGATAATATCTTGCAAATGAAGGATTTTTTAATCGAAAAGTGATCAAAAATTTCAGCAGAACAATGTCAGAAACTGGTGGGCAAAGCTATTCCTGCTAAAGGAGGCAATAAAAGCTTCTAAGAACAGGGGTGTAGTTACTTTCCACAGTAGAATATTACATCCATTAATACTGTTGTTCAATAAATTATTGAGACAGCATATTTTCCTTGAGGTGTAGTTCAAGTACAGTTTCTAACCTTTATCTGTAGGCACTGCTTCAAAGTAGATCATATGTTTACTTGTCCAAATATGTCAAAAAACCAACAATCAAAGCGTACTTAGTTTTCCACAAAACTGCACACTAATTGTATACATGGTTTGTTACTAGTATAATTGCTCAACCTGATTCAGTTAAAGGTTTATTCAAAAAACAAAACCGCAAACTATGCAATACATTAAAATTGGTCAGTAGAAAACGAAGCCGAAAAGCAAACTGATTCAAACTAACCATTTTACATAGTTTATCTCTTAATGCACAGAGAAGAAAAGTTTGAGCAAATACTTGCTGTAGTTGTATTTTGCTTCATAATATGTACATCACAAATACATGTCTTGAGTTTAATTTATTTAAAAAATCCTATTATGAAGAAGAAAATGGCAACTACTGACCACTATCACTAAATCTTTCCTCCAGTTCTTAAATGTGTGTGTTAAGCAAACTAAAAACATGGCCGCCACACTGAAAACTGTCTACTATTCGTTTTCCCACGGCCTGTGAACGCAACACAGATCATAGAAGTAACTTGAATAAAAAAGTAATCAACTTGATTTCACCACCGAGACCATTTAATGAGATGCTCGATCAGCTTTCACACAGATACACACTCACCGACACACTCACACACACGCACACACACACTCAGCGTGCCATCTGGCCACATACCTGCTGTAACCTACTGAACTGCTGCCTCCCCACCTGTCTGTCTGACTGACTGCCTGTCTCTCTCTCTGGACAGAATCTGATTTCCTCACCATATGGCATGTTGTCAGTGTGTTTGTGTGTCTGTGTGTGTTGCGCAGGATTAAAGCTGAGGCGGTCAGTGTGTCACCAAGATCAAACCCGCAGTGCGTCTTAAAGGTCCAACCAATATGTATTTTCTTTTACCGTAAACAACAGATAATATACTAAAGACTTAGAATCCTAAATGTATTAGTCATTAGTATTAATTTATATTTTAATCTTCAGCCGAAAATGTTGTTCTGTTGTCCTGTCATGTTAAAAAAAAGGAAGGTTTTGGTTGAATATAAACAATAGTTTCAATATTTTCCGACATTACCTGTGTGTTCTCTGTGCATGCTCAGTAAGACGATTTTGGTGTTAATGTGGATGGAAGAACTTGTAAGAATGAGCTAAAATGCCCAGTGTGGGAAAATGTTTCTGTGTGATTGCCTCATAAATTATGCTTATTTGATATCCATGCTGTAAGTAAAAACAATTTCCCTTAAGTCCTAGATATTTGTGGGCAAAATAGCATGGTGCATTAGAAAAGGTGAGTAGATGAGCTTGATATTTCTGGGCACAGTGCAAGTAGAAAGCAAGCTGTGATATCGCCTATTGGGGATAAAATGGTGCACATATTTGCACCAAAAATATTACGTACTGAACTAAATTTTTTTGCGGGACGTTTCACACTTATAGTCTGTGTGACTCGCTAAAGTTCCCCAAAAAACAAACACTTTGCTATGAACCTAGAAATAGCGTGGCACATGACTCCTTATACAACATTCATTGCTATTTTACAAATATATTTTCCACCATATTAATTAATGATCTTTGGAGGTGAAGTACTTTTGTTAATAGCCAGGCTAACTGTTTTCCAGTGTTCTCAGTCTTCATGCTAAGCTAAGCTAACTGGCTGATGGCTGTAGCTTCATATGAAAATGAAAAAGTTTTTAAACACAACAAAGATGTGTTGACATATCTGTTTCTCCTTAATGGCAGGTACAACCCCTAAACATAATCAGTCCAGGTAAATGGTTTAACCACCACTTTCAATTGGTGCTCTGGCTCTGTTAAACAGCTGGTAAACATAGCAACATTAGCTATCCAGCTTGGTTACCTGCTAAATGACTGCTCTGATATCATATCATATCAGGACACTGTGGGTATATTTACCTTGGCTGTGTTGTAAACACATCTAAACTCACCTGTAGTCACCTGCTGTTCATGGGAAACAGCTTCCTGCCTGGGAATTTTAACTGTTTTCTATTGTTCAGGAATTAGTCTCATTAGAGCCACTGAATACTCCCATCTGTCACATACACACAAAAACACACACACACAGCTTACGGTATTAATTAGTTATAATGAACCACCATTTCACCACAACCTGTCATCGGTACAAAGCAGCCCCCCCTGCTGCCAGCCGATTGGTCGGCAGGTTTACCTGGGATGAGGTGGGCGAAGCGAAGGGGGCGGGGCTACACTGAGCGGAGTAACCCTGTGATTTAGAGTGAAACTGATCCTGCTGTTAGACATCTGTCTGCTGTCTCCCTCCAGACTCCAGTCACACCGTCTGTCTGGGGGTTTGTTTGTTCTCAAACTCTGTCTGACGGACCACCAGCCAATTGCATCAAACTTAGCAAGAACGAAACCTCCTGATTGGCTAACTTTAAATTACAGGAAGACCTGTTACTGGTAGAACCCAACCAGGATGTACCAACTATAAATCAATCTACAGCTGGTAGATTATGTTCACACGACAGAAACCACAGATCTAGAACAGGTAGAATGTTGTGACAATAGATCTAGAACAGTCCAGTGACACTTATAGGAAAAGGAATAGGAATACAGATTTAAAAATGAGTAGAATGTTTGGAAAATAGACCTAGAACAGTCCACCCAGAATTACACAACCACAGATCGAGAACAAGTAGAATGTTGTGACATTAGATCTAGAACAGTCCATTGAGAATTACAGGATCACAGATCTAGAACAGGTAGAATGTCGTGACAATAGATCCAGAGCAGTCCACCTAGACTTACATAACCACCGATTTAGAACAGGTGGACTGTTGTGATATTAGATCTAGAACAGTCCACTTAGAACTATAGGACCAGAGACCTAGAACAGGTAGAGCCAATCTTGGATGAATCAACCATAGATCTAAAACATCCAGAAATGACCCAGCACGTTATAAAGGGCAGCCATTGAGAGACCAGTCTTGACAACAATACAATCAATATAGAACATGCAGAACCCATCCAGAACAATGTAACTATACATTTAGACTAGATTGAACCCACCACAACCAAAGTGACTACACTAGGATTATCTGACCACAGATCTAGAACAAATAGACCCTACCCAGAACGATGTGCAGGGCTGCAGTGACTGGATCTCTGACTCCATGAACAGAACAGGAAACCACATCTGTAGAACCTGTAACAATAAAAGACAGTTACTAAAAGCACAAGACACCATGTTCAGCAGCTTCTCCAGAATGTGGACGAGGATTTTTTTGTCTCACCAGCAGGAATGATTCCCAGAGGCAGCACTGGTTTCACTGGTTTTACTGGAGAATCTGCATCCAGCTGAGCTCTGAGGACCAGAGCGTGACACAGCTCCGCTACTGAACCATCCCCACCAACACACACCACCCTGACGGACAGGTGGACAGACCAGTATGAGGACGGGTGGAAAGGCAGGTAGAGACAGACGTCACATCATCCAGGTTCAAACCCAGTGACACATTTCACTGATCTTAACATTTAGATGGCTGACAGAAAAACAAGTTAAATTTTATTCTATTTTGGCAAAAACACTGAATATCCCTTAAATAAAAACATACTTCTGTAGGAAAACCTGGTATATTTCTCAAAGTAAGATATCAAAGAGGTATCACTTGGATATTTCATCATAACATGTTTAATGATACGCAGCCCTAATAGTGAACACCTTCAATTTCAAAATAAAAGTATACATGACTGCTTTACTTTGGACAGACAGAAACGTAGAGACAGGAAGGTGAACACAGACTCATCCATTGAAAATAGCCAATAGAGTCTTAGTCTTAGTTTAGTTTTATGTCTTATATCAGCAAAACCTTACAGAAAGTATACTTGAACTCCTGAACACATTGATGAAAACATGAAATTTTGCAGTTTTGAGAAATTAAAGTTTAGTTAGATGGGGTTCTTTTAGATTTCTGGACTCCTAAAATCTTGTATCCAACTTTGAACATAAAAAAATAAGAAAGTATGAGCAAGTGAGACAACATTCATGTTTAATAGTTTTATGGTGACTGGTTTGTAACTACAGATGAATGTTTACTTTGAAAATCTTCTTACTGTTACTTATTGCCTGTTTGGTATTATGAATTGCATTTTTTCTGATGTTATGCAGGTGGAGGGGACAATTCTCTTAGTGTCTTATATTTACAGAAAAGTGAGAAGGGTCATCTTGTGACTTTATCTTTGCAGTAAATGGGAGGTAAACAGACTCCGCCCCTTTTCCCTCCTCCTGTATGGGATTACCTGCAGCTCTGGTCGCCACAGTGACAGCCAGCCTAATTGGCAAATGTAGGTTTCAACCAAATCCTCACCAGTGCAGCCACACACACACACACACACACGGACGCACACGCACACACACACACACCCTCAGCAGCTAGCTTAGCAACGCTGAGCTAATCTTCTCTAAGCACATTAAGCTTTATGAGGGCTGAGCACAAAAGCTGCTTACACACACACACACACACACACGGACCATCACAAATAGAGTGATGAGTTTGATAAGTGTTTTTGTACTTGGAGTTTGTTGCTATTGTGTTGTTTGTCTCTTGCGCACTAAAAGTTATTTTCACTTTATTAATAATGTTAGCTCAGTTAGTGTTTCATGTCACCTGTGGACCTTAATGAATGTGTGTGTGTGTGTGTGTGTGAGTGTGTGTGTGTGTGTGTGTGTGTGTGTGTGTGTGTGTGTGTGTGTGTGTGTGTGTGTGTGTGTGTGTGTGTGTGTGTGTGTGTGTGTGTGTGTGTGTGTGTGTGTGTATGTGTGAATGTGTGTGTGTGTATGTGTGTGTGTGTGTATGTG
>OMNN01024934.1:0-12172 GCA_900302755.1 Chromis chromis
GACATCTTCCCCCAGATCAAGGATCAACTAGATATTCGCTGTTAACTAAGAGAATTCTTCAAAGAGCTCCGGCGTGAGGAAGATGACAGCTGTTCTTGTTAACGAAGCCGATTAGCATCTGGAGAGCTTCAATCTAGCGAGACCGGGCAAGCCCAGTTCAGCCAACACTGCCTGTGTTCGTCAGAGGGAGAAACCTCTGACTCAGGATGAATCTAGAGATGATTCCCGGCCCTATTTTTAAGTCCGGGAAATAGTTTCTTGTGCTTAATGTTTGGGGCTGAATGTGCCCTAAAGCAGGTTATGTGGTTAAATTCATCAAATACTTGCTGCAGCCTGCCTACAAATACAAGATTAGTGTATTTGGATGACATTATAAATAGCCTGACACAACACCAATGTTACCCAATCCTCTAGAAGACGCTATTTTGAAGTTTGGAATCATTTCGGACAGTTTTGAGTCATTTAGTACGGGTCTCAACTCGACACAGCGAAAAACTGAAACCTTGTATTACCACACTTGCCACACATCAAACCCTACTGATGTTACAGACCTCTGTACTTTTAGCAGGTAATATGAATACATCCATAAATATACACCTATAGGAACTTTCTGGGGCCACAATACCAACCTAATTTGCATAATTTTGCAATTTCTTTCATTTTCAAGGGCCAATAATTAAAAGTTTGTCTTCTCCTGTAGGAAACTAGCCTTTTCACCAAATGTCATGGCTGTGTGGAGATAACTGGGAAGCCATTTGAAGGGTTTATTATTTGTTTGAGGGTAAAAAAAAAAATACAAACTGAAACTGAAAATGTGAAATTGGTAGAATTCAGCCAAAAAAAATGTACAAATAAAGTTGGAGCATTCTTTGTTCAAGTTCTAACTAGCTTCTTCTTTTTCCTCACACATTTTATGTTTTTTTTTTGCCTCAATCCACTTTTGTGCTGTTGCGTGAAGTCAAAATAATTGATGAAGTCAACACCATCTTTGAGGTATTCTGGCATGCAGCCCAAGGTCACTCTAAACTTTGCAGCCAGTACTGATCTAAACTTACACTCCTCACTCTACAGATTTGAAATATTAGAGAGAATTCTACAGAAACCGAGAGCCTAAACATCAAACAAACCCAAAAAAAGAATAAAAACCCCATTAATATAACTGGTATTCTACCTATAGAGTTCGGTAAAAGCGCATAAATGCACTAATCATCTTTCAATCCCCCCCCTTAACTGATTCCTACAGGGAATCACCACAACATCAGACAGAATACACCAGAATAATTAGTTGCATGTTCTTGCCTCCAGGGAAATCAGGTGCTCTGAGCTGGCCTGCACAGCAGTACAACAACAACAGGGAGACCCGCCATTGAACAATCCTTCAGATAGACGAGTTACTCATTACAGATCATTTGCAAAAACAGTATTTGCATACGTTCATTAGCGGCGTCAAAGGCTATTCCTCACAATAGGAAGCAGTGACTTTCAGGTAGCCTAAAAAGGACATAATAGTGGTCAAATCAGCCTGTTTGTTCAAGTTTGTATCTGAAATAACATAAGATAACTTTCAAAAGAATACATGGAAAGATAAAAAATGTGAAGTCACACCTTGGCAAAGCTTATAGTCTTTGTAAAGTCTTCCAGACACCACAGCATGCTATGAAAATTCCATCTTCCAAACAATAATACGCAGAAAATTGGGAGATGTGATTGAGCTCCAACTCCCCATGTTTATCAATGGAAGATAATGTGGTAAAGTATAATGAAACACAAAAAAAAATCTAATTTGTCAAACCTATTAAATATGTATTGTTTAGACAGAGATAACACCCTCCAAAGCCTGGCGCCCCAAACGGCATCTTCGGCCATTTCCTTTTTCATTATTTATCTACATTTGCTTGTTCGGGAGTCTGGTGGTGGTCCCGCTACACTCACCTCCATGACCCTGGTGGCTCAGAGGGCAATATGAAATGAAACAAAGTCTATTAACAGATGTTATCGCACGGCAAAAGATAACGCCGCTGAGGGCAGATATGGAAAAAGGCAACAGCCTGACGCGCTCTTTCTTCTGTATTTCAAACAGACTTCTCTAAAGTGATCCATTTTTTCAGGCAATCAATGTTGCATGGGACTCAGCGTGACGAGTGCAGGAGATGAAAACGCTCTTCCGGTGGCAGTCTTCTTTTTTTTATTTATTTTTTTACAGATTCAAACGCGCATCTCTTGCTGTTCAGACAATTCAATTAGAGATGTGCTGAAGCCCTATGAGATCTCCTCTCGTGCATGCGAGTGAAGCCAGCTCATTGTCCGACATCAAATGAGATGAGGGGGGAAAAAAGAAGAAGTGGTGCAGAGCCGAGAAGGGCAAGAATTTGATGAAGGAATATTTATCACGCGCTGAGCCCTTCTGCAGCCTCAATAACATACACATTAGGCTTTGTCCACTTATAAACCAATAAACGCCGTGCTCGATCTTTATTTAGCCACGTATAAACTGTATTGTTCCAGTGCAGTGCAGTGAAGTCCTCCATAATATCATACAAGAGGCTCTAGCAAACACACAGACGCCACACAGAACACTGTTGTCTTTTCATATTGATTCCATATTCGCCGATTATCAGTCCGCAAAATAAAACTCCTCGGGACACGGCGCTCATTAACACCCAATCAATTCGGCTGTAGAACGTCGCACGAGTCAGCGAAACTTATAATGATGTGCTCGAATCCAACTTTTACACTCCGAAAGGTCAGAGGTCGGATTCAACACATTGGAATCCTGCAGATGTCAATAATTCAGTGTTTTGCTCACGGATGATGTTGGGTTCACCACCCCTGGCTCCATCGCTCTCCATTATTAGAATCACCTCGCGTGCTTGAATACTCTTTTTCTACTTGGTTTCATTTTTATTTTCCATCTTGGCCGTCCACCAGCGGGGATAATTAAGCTCGATGCGTTACATTAACTGTCACGACTTGTCTGTGTTGTGAGAATAAGCAATGGAGCTGCATAAACTTTCCACTCACAGACTGCACTGACACTGAATTTGGATTCTTTTCTGGAACTGGACCGCTGACATTTTGACTTTCACACGTCTAGAAAACAATGCTACCAAGGGTTCACACTGAGCATGCCGTCTTCCCTGAGAAGCACACATACGCCCTTGCCTGCCATTGATTCTGCACGCTTCATGCACCTGACGGCCACAGCTCTGCAGCACCACTTCTTTTTATCATCTATACATTTGTCATACTTTGCAGCGAATCGACTCACAAACACGGTACAGATACAGTAGATGACAGCGACGACGCGAACCTGGATTTGAACTGTACCGAGTGGCGTGCACGCGGCCCACTTGACAGTTTAGGATATTATTTTTAGATAATATGAACACAGCTATAGTCATGTTCTGTCCCCGTCACTGTCAGGGTAAGTAAAGCATGCCAGAGCCACAAACAGCCCATAAGGCAGAAGCCTAATTCCTTTTCCTGTAGCGTGAGGCAACTTGATGTACAAGTATGAAAGGCTTGTTATCCCTAGTGGCACCCGACAGACCGAGCCATTCTCCCAACTCCGTCAAGACTGATAAAAGTCACTCCGTATTTGTGTTTTAAATATGACATGTAGATATCTTGTGGATATTCCCGAATGTTCTCGTGTTTTTACTGCTTTAAAAAGCTTCGGAGTCACCTCAGTTCTTAGCATTTTATGACCTTAGTCACTCCTCATCGCCAGGCTACCTGCAGTCATGGTGATTAATGGATCTTGACAACAGGGAGGTTGAAAGAGTAAAATTTAATTCACTCAAGTCTGAGGTTCGCTGACAGAGTCATATAAATAATGCTTAATATACTGGTGCAGCAGCTACATGTGTAAACGCTGAAATGGAAATGCAATCTGCACCAACATAACAAGGATCCATGAAACCGAATGCTATACATGTTTTTTCATGTATAGGGTGAGGTTTCCATGTAAGCATCTGTTAATTCTACCCCTACATTCTCCCTCCTGGATAGTCTGCAGCAATCCGTGTTTCCTCCACCGACTGCTCCACCATGCTAAAACAAAGATCCTTTTGGCCGTGTTGCAAGCACACAAGCCTTAGTGATCAGAGGAGCGAGGCTCATGCCCCACGCTCTGCTGGCTGCTACAAGGATTGCATCTTTAGAGACATCATCAGTGGCCTGTTATAAAATCTGATCAGCTGTGCGCTTCCTCGTGTCATGCAGCAGCTTGAACAGCTGGCAGCTGATCATATTGGGGGATGTAAGCAGAGGGGGCCTCATATACTGAACTACATACAAGACCAATGCAAGTACAGTTTCTCTTGCATTGTGTACTGCATCGCCTCCTCGCTTACAGTTGCTCTGCTGGTGGGCTTTAATTTCTGATAGAGAACATATGCATGATGGAACTAATAATAGAAGCACAAAGGCTTCGTTGGGAGGGGAGGAGGGGATGGAGGGGGGGGTGGCTCGGCTCCCCTGGCAAGCGTGATTTAGCAGGCTTGCATTTCAAATGGTCTGTTTAACTAATGCGCAGTAATTAGTTCTCCAGAAATGAGCAGGCACATTACACCAGTGTATAGCGGCATCAAGGTATGTTTTATGTGGAGGGGGGGGGACACCCATCTGCATCACACAGATGTATGTTTCTCTTGCACATTACTGTCGCTTTAAAAAAAAAGGGACACTTTCTATTCAGGAGTGAGTCACCAGCAGGACTGGCAAACTGTAGATAAATTTGTGCAGAATACTCAATCCAGAGGCAGCTGGCGAATCACAAGCAAAGCAGAGCAAATAAAAAAAAAGCCAAATCTAGTCGGGTTTTGATCCAGATTGTTGCACAACAACCATTGTCATACTAACACAGTAATTACTTCTGTGAAGTTGAGTTCATTAGTTGTCGAGCAAGTGAAATGAGGATGTTCGACGTGATTATCTTCGCAGTCTTTCTGCCGTTTCAATTGCCCGTTTAAAAAGAAACAACCGCCCTCAGTAGAGAGAGAAAAAAGAAAAGAAAAGGCCACAGGGGAATGGTAATGACAGTCTTATGATTCACTCCATAAATAGGTGTAGATGTACCATCTGATACAAAAACTTCAGTCTGAGCGGAGCCACAATATTACAGGTAGACAGACCTGCTCGCTGGGGATAAACAAAAGAATAAAGGGCACCACCTAGAACATTCTGTAGCGTCCGTGCAACAAGACGGAGGAGATAATCACAGCTTAGTCTATGTGATGCGCAAAACATGTCATTATTTGGTGAACGACTCTGGGAAAACATCTCAAAATGTAATAATTCATGCATCCATACTTTAGGTGGCACCTTCTAATGCAACCACTCATCTAATCCATTAAATGTGAAATTGTAATCCCACGCACGTGCTCCTTCCTTGTGACATTCTTAAATGGCCAGATGCTAAACTGCACAACACTGTATACTTCCAGTTCTCCGACAGAACCCCGCTGCGTTTGCTAATTGGAGAAACTCCTAGAAGTTGTTTTTATGGCCACATCTGCCCGTGGATAGAATCATTAGCAACAGCTGAATGATATCTTTTCTAGTGACGATTAGTCAAAAAGTCGCCTTAAAAAATGAATTTTTGACACAATTCCTACACAACATATGTAACTGCATCTGTTTACTAATGGTTGCACTGCCATCATCTTCTCCATTACTGTCATAAATGGCTGCATATTTGTTGGCAAGTAGGTGTAAGACTGTGCATGTCCATGAGAATGTATGGTGGCCCAGCGTTGATCCCTGTGGATTAGCTTTAACCGAGCTTCTCCACATTCCCCTTAGGTGCTGTGTTAAAGAAAATAAAAGTAGAAACAGTAGGACAGAAGATTGGCACCAAGTCACAGACTATCTCCGAATGTTTGGGGGGGGACATGTGCAGGCAAGTTTTAACTCCGACAGAAAATCACTGGTTGGATTGTGTGTACCTTCTCCACTCTCCCACCGCTCTGCCCTTCTTTCCTATTTATTCACTAGACACTTCCATAATTCATTTCCGTGTCATAGCGGGGGATCAGTTTAAGTTGCTTTATGATGCAGAGCCAGTCGGACGAACAGCTCCACCCATCTGACACTCTCGGGCAGACGGATGCAAATTCGCCTCGAGGAAATCCAGTCGGCCGCCAATGGAAATAACAAGACTCATTGGAGGTGCCGGTGTCCGACACGGCGCTCAGACAAGAGGCAGAGCTGCTGGATTGATTGGACTGGAACATGAAACGACTGATAGATGTCAGTTTTTTTGTCGCGATGGTGATAAAAAATGTGTGAGTTGCAAGGCAAGCTGAAGGACTTGAAACGGGTATATTTTTACATTAAAGTCACGTCTAGCCTCTTAAAAAAGCAACTTTGATGCAGATTTAGTTTGAGGTGTCTTGTTTTCCGCCTGTACAGTTCCCTTTTTTCCCCCTAAGATAAGGCACCGTGGCTGAGTTAATTGAGTGTCTGATGACTTAACAACTACACACACTTGAGCTGACCTGCACGTCCAACTGAACAAGACCTTTCAAGACCAATTAAGTAGGAATGCCACAGCGGGCAGTTAAAGAAGCCGGACAGCATTCTAAGCTCCTGCTAAAACCTGTTACGGGAACAAAAAAAGCTTTAAAGTCGAATTATAAAGAAAGAAAAAACAACACCCTTAATTCCATATTTGTTTCTGGATATGGATTACTGCCAGTCACCTTAAAATGCTTGGAATCATAACAGCAAGGGAAGATTAGAACGCATTTACACACAACAACGCGGCACGTCTGGCATGAGAGATGTGCGACACGTGACAGCGGCGCAAACAGAAGTGAGCGTTGCATTTCGAACAACAGGCAGCGGGGTGTTTATCGTCCTAAATAATCTGCTCACTGAGCATTTCGTCTGAACGCTAACAACAGGCCCGTCATATTCTATGTGCTTTTTTTTCTCTTCATATTCATGAGGTGTTCAGGAACCTCGATAGACTCAGCACCTGTCATGGGAAAAAGAAAAACACAAAACCATGCTGCTGTGTGAGTTCATTCTTTCTGTAAAATGTAAGTTTCAGTCGCAAAAATGGCTTTCAGTGTAGCTCCTGCGTTTGGATTTAGGCCCCTGAAATTTTAAAGTAAGAAGCACCATTGCTTTTAGAAAAAAAAAAAAAAACACTGCGAGGAGTCTATTGACTCTACAGACTCCAATAAGAAATCCACTGGCCTGCAGCTCCCACCTACTATATTCCTCTTGACAGGGAGGCTCATAGCGAGAACCGCTTTGAGTGAAAGAGCCGATTCCAGGTGTATGAAATAACACACTCCTGGACAACAGCAACAAAAAAAGTCGAGAAGCACAGCCTGACAATTACATAGAAAGCATTTTTCGCGGAGAGTGTTTTTCACAATATGCAAAGCCCTACCTGCTAATTTACGCTCCATTACTGCGGCGCAGGAAGCATAAAATAGCAACAACCTGGCTTAACAGCAGGGTAGAGTTGTCTTCCCCCTTCCTTTCATTCACTTGGAGGTCACCAACCAACAGTTGTGTGCATCTCCCAACACTTAAACTCAGGCTGCTTTTTAGCTCAAGGGCTGAAATGGAGAAATCGTAGGACTTGTTGCATCTGGCGAAGAGGTTTGTTTCATTTCAGCCTGACATGGGATAGCAGATTAGAGCCCCCTCCACACTCTATTGCCTCGTAGAGTGTGTGTTTTCATGCCTCCTCATCCTTGTTTATGCACTCGCTCTGACCGTCTATCAGCTTCCCCTGCAGTGTTCCCAGGCACCAATTACGGTGGGACTTGTCCCTTTTTTTCTCCCCTCCTCTCTATTGGAAGTGATGTGGCCTGCCCTGCAGGGTCGACACCGCTACACCCACATATCTGCAGAGATCCTGCCTAGCGCCCGCGGCCCTCCACCACAATCCTGGAGAAATTATAATTATGACATCCGCCCACTCAAGAGGCAAGAGATAGTTCAACTCCCTTGCCCCTTGTTCCAGCCCTTCTTCTTTTTTTATGATTCGATATAATGTGCTGCCTGCTTTGTCTTCCCCGATACATCTGCAGGATCTCTCCGTGTGGAAATGGTTAATTAAGTTTGCCTCGTCCTCCGGCCTGGAGCTTTTTTACCCTCTGAGCTAAATCTGCACACTGCTCCTCAACACCTGTCAGGCTCATATCCACATTACAACAATCCAAACACCTCGTTTGTTTCCCCTTCGTCGCAAACCGTTTGCTCAGTAGCACCACTGCACCACCTGATATCCAACATGTAAACATCAGGTGATTTGGTTTTTTGGTTGGGTTTCCTGTGGCTCTGCGATTACTGGTACCGAGCCAATGATCCATCAAAGCTGCAAAAAAGAGATCCGAAAACCCCTCACATGCAGACCTCTTAACAACACATTGCAGAGGTGCAGAAAACTCCACTTGTGAATCATCCTGAGTTTGCATAATAGCCCACACAAGTCTTCAAAACCCACAAATCAATAATTGATCTTCAGCTATTCATGTGACTCAAGCGCCTATACATTTATGCTATTCAGCACCTTTAAGTAGTCGATTATCAACCACTGGTTCACCCAAGCGAGAAATTGGGGTCCAGACTCAATTTTGCAATTCCATCTAATTAGACATTTCCTCATTAACTTGTACTTAAATATACAACCCTCTTAATTGAGGGGGGAGACAAAGTGCAGTCCTGCAGGACAAACTGAGTAAATTAGGCAGAAATGCACTGGACATTCATTCTATACTATATTCCACTTAATGGGATCAACTGTGGCAGCCAAATTATGCTTCCTGATTGGCTGGAAGTCATGACGCAGTCCCCATTAAAACACACCTGTGACCAGTAATTATAAATATTCACACTATATTTAGCTGTGGCCAAATGCCAAAACTGAAGAATAATGACCCATTACAATCTGTTCCCATGCAGAGATGCAATTCTAGTGAAAAAATTCTCCCACTTAAGGCAAAGTTTTCTGGTTGGTAACAAGAGGCACACTGTATATGCACACTAGTCCGGATTACCATAAGGCAGCACAGCGCTGTAGGATACAGTAACTGCGTGTGGCAGGCAGCCAGGTGTGCTGGAGGTAATGGAGCCCCCTCAGGAAAACTCACTGGTCCTCCTCTGTTCCCTTTTTTTCCCCCCACTGTCAAGACCGGGCACTTTTATGGGGGTATTTCTCCACTTGTAAAATCATGCAAGTGATAAATAGCCTGCGCTTTTTTTGCTGATTTACGCACATCTGGGTATACAGTGCACTGTAGAGGAGTGCGTAAAAGAAAAAAGAGAGGAGGGAAAGTGGAGGGATGGAGCGCACTGGAACATACTTTAGCCAGTTGGAACCTGCCCATAATGGACACCTGGATTCCTTGTCACCTAAGCAGCAGATGACACCTTCTATTAAGCCAATCTGGCGTGGAATTGTGAAAATAATATTAATAATAACTGCAAAAATAATAAAAAATACATCATTAGCGACTCTGCTTGGTGACTTACCGACTATAACTGGTGAAATAACAAGAAGAAGGCAAGTCCAAATGTGACCGCACTCAGTCCATCAGTAAATGCGGGGAACCGACGCATTGAAGAACAGTTTCTCTTAGGCTCCCCTTTAAAAAAAAAACAGGCGATAAAACTTCACAGGTTCCGTCAATCCCCCCTCTCTTCTTGTCTCTCTCTCGTCCTCTCGGGTCCAAACAGTCTTTCGTGGGTTTTCCACAGCTGTCACACACTAATTATTCCGATGCGCGGCGAAGGTTTCACTCCGGTCCCGGGATGATGAGCGCAGCCCTCCTCCTTCTTTCTTCCTCACAGCCTCCCCAGAATTAATTATGATTAAGTTGCAGGTTCGAGGCAGCAGAACAAAACACCTTAAAGCGAGGCTGCTCTGTCATCTTTGTTTTTTTATACAGTCCACTTGGAATCACCAAAAGCGCGCACCGTGCCCTGCTCTTGCGCCGCGACGCGCGCTCTGTGTAGTTAACCAATCTGCGATATATTGGAGTTGCTCGGTAATTTGCATGCTGTAGAGGTGGACTCCAGCGGAGGGAAGGCGGCGTCAAGCATCCCAGAATGCCCAACGGGAGTACATGTGGTGGATTTCAAAATAAAACTCCAGGGTGAACGCTATCAATGTATTTTTTCTGTTTGGACACGTTTTACGCATTTTTGGCACAATTCCCCGAACAATATACACATGTTAAAAAATAGTCTAAAAGTTCTGCACTGAATTCTGCAACTGTGTCGTCTCTTTCTTACAAGTGTCTCCAACAAGAGAAACATAAAATCGGATTTTATTTGTAAGGGCGAATTCATCCAACTTCCTCTATGTCCCTGCTTATGTCTGTGAAATATTTATACAGCTGGGGAAGCTCTGTAGCAGCTTTCAGAGCTCCTCCTCTTGGAGATTCTTACAATATCATAAAAAAAAGGAAAAAAAAATCTTGCATTGATGGTCTTTAAATAGCTTGGCTGCAGCACCAAACCCAAAAGATGAATATATTGCTGCATTATGTACCAGGCGATAAAGCACAAAATTGAAATAAACAGTGCAGCGTTCACAAAAGTCACTTATAATAAAAAGTCAGGCTTCATTTGATAGAAAATAAAGCAGTTTCTTTGTGAACAGATACACACTGAACATCATCATGCAGCAAACTATGCTTCAAGCTGCTCCACGTCCTTGAACTGAAGTGCTAACAGTTCCAGCTGAGTGGTAGCTCTGCTTGACCTCTGACCTCCCCGTGGTGCCCGAGCTAATAAAGCAAATCATCATCATTCCAGGCCACGCTTCTGTGTGATGACTACAAAAAAAAAAAAAAAGTCAAACAGTCTGACAGATCAAACCCCTGGAAGTAACCTTGGAACAGCCACTGATTCATCTGAACCCCGGTTTGTAATTCTCCGCAGCTTAGCGCCTGATCACTTTCAGATGGGCCGGGGATGCCTTTCTCACCACGCGGCTTTACGCGTCTGCCGCTTAAAGCCGAGTGGGTTTGTTGCGGGATTAGTGGAAATTTACTCCCATCTGGAACAACACAGAGCGGAGTCTGACGCTTGACCCCGCACAAGTGACCCAAACCCAGATCCTCGACGGAGGCGGTCGAAAGGATCGAGGAAGAGAGTAAAAGTGATGAATCACAACCTTGAAGATATGGATACTGATTAATTTGCACAAAAGTACGCAGGTTCAAACATTTGGACACACTAAAAACCAATATTTAACAGTGCATTAATGGCCGTGATAATGAGCAAGTGCTGTGTGTTTAAAGCAGCTTTTGCAAAGTCACTCTTCAAATAAATCCCCAACCAAAGTCTCTTTCTCTTTCAGAGTAAATATACTGCATCTACTGCGCCACAAAGCCATTAATTAACTTTGTCAGTGAGTTTATGTGCTGTTCCTAAGTAGCCCAGGTGCTTTATCACATGGATGTTAGCCAATATTAAATATATATATACACATAAGATGCATATCCGTGTGGTTTTGTATTCGTGAACTGAGGCTAAGACACCAGGTTGATGTAGCCAATGACGGCCCTGCACATGTATTTACTTCCTTTTCATTGATCCCTTGTTTGATCACAGGCGAAGGCACGTTTTGTTCCTAATCAAATACAATATGAGCTCCACCCGTGTGCAGATGGGACATCAGTCGGCCGTAATAATGCAAAAAACCTGCTTCTTCCACTGCATTGTGCCGAAGGAGAAGAATGTGGAAACTGCAAACAACCCCGTCTACACGAATAACTTTATTCAAATCCATTATTCAAAACCGTGTTTACAATTCGAACATCGCCTCGAACTCGTGCTCCACATTTCACATTGTCACTCAGTAGCAGGATTCCGGTCTTGTTTTTGAGTGTTTTGTTTAGCCGGGAGGATATGACTGACAGTCGGACGAAATAGGAGAAACACCATATAATGCTATAAGGGGCTGCATTTGATAGCACACTGAAAAAAAATGCAATTTTACAGAATTTTTCCTTTTCTTTTTCTTTTCTTTTTTCCTGTATGTTTGAAATATATAAAGATAGCAATGAAACTACAAGAATAGACATTACATTTACATGTCTATTGTAAAATAATAAAAACTGAATAACTTTAAATTCCCTTTAAATTTGTAGAAAAAAAATGACATTTTCTGACACATATGTGACAAAAAAAGTAAATA
>OMNN01024935.1:0-11766 GCA_900302755.1 Chromis chromis
CACAGGAAAATGCACCCCACCACATGGCAAAAACAATCAGGAACATCTTGAAGAACATGACAATGGCCCAAGATGTTGATTTGACCTCCAAACTTCCTAGACCCCATTCTGATCAAGCATCAACAGGATGCAGTGGAACAAGTTTGATTGACAGAGGCCCCACTGCACAAGCCAGAGTACCCAAAGGATCCATTGCCAACGTCCTGGTGCCAGACCCCATAGGACACCCTGAGAGGTCCTCTTGTCCATGCCCAATGGTTCAGAGCATTTATGACCACATAAGGGGGACGAACACAATATTAGGCAGGTGGTCATAATGTTATGCCTGATCGATGTATAGCTGCATTACTTCCATATTACAACTTGCCATTGTGTGGCATAGATCAGCTTTACTGCGTTTGAACAGAATCATAGGTGAGCTGGTGTGCTCGAGCTGCAGCAAGTAGTGGAGCAGTAGGTGGAGACAGAGGTGAGGGCTGCATAGATCTGCACATAATGCATGACTGGATCATTTTCATGGAAAGAAATTTGATTTCAATTTTGAGATGAATGTTTAGGGGTTTAATCAATGATTAGAGAGGTTCTGATGACCAAATACCTGCAAAATCTTTTCCAAATATAATATAAATTTGCATATTAACATACTAAACCTAGATTGTGAACATGCTTAACACTAGCAAATGGTTGTATGTTAATAAACTAAGATGCTAGACATGGTAAACAAACCTGCTAAACTCCAGCATATAATGGTATCGTCATAGTGGACATTTTGCCATGCGAGTGTTAGCATTTGGCTCTAAGCACCGCTGTGCAACTTTCCAAAACCACTAGCATTTCTTTTGTTTGTTGTTGTGCAAAATAAAATGATATATTTGGACCCATTTGCTTCTTCTTTTTTTTTTTAAAAGAATTTGTGTTTTATGAAATACTGAGCTTGACTATGAGTGCAACGGATGTGAAGGGAAAGTCAGAAAATACAAAGAGACTGACCACTGCATAATTTGTTACGTTTTTTTTTTTTTTTTTTTTTCACTGAATCTGTCAGCTGAGTTTAAGACCCTGGCCTTTGGAGCAAGATCTTTCAAATTGAAGGTTGATTTTTGTGAAAGAAATTCTGTCTTTCATGCTTACTAATCCTCTGATGAACAACATGGGTCAAAAGTGACTCAGTCAAATCATTTTCTCTCATTTCTTTGCATCTTATGAATTCTATTGGTGAAAATTTAAGGAATTTCTCGGCTAAATTTAAATTCATTTTCACATAAAAGTATTTTTTTTGTATCATGCACATGACTGGTTAAAAATGACCTGTATGTATTCTCAATGGAATCTGACTGAAACTTTTGATTTGTTTACATATTTATAAATAGGAAACTTTTTCGGACCACTCTCCACAAAAAAATATCTTGTCTACAAAACTGCCTTTCAACAACTGTGTGACTTATGTACAGAGGGTTTCTTTCTATTTTTCACCTCAAAGTAAGGCATAGGCATCTTTTGGCAGATAGTTTGGCACACACTTCTCAGTGTCATCATGTTTTTCCAGCAGTCTTGTTCCCCCATGCCGACCACTCTGCAGTCCAACTCATCTCAAACATCACAAACCATCTCAAGTTTGGTTCTGGCGATTGCGGAGGCCATTTCATCTAATACAGCACTCCATTACTCTCCTTTCTTTTTTCTCTTTCTCCATTTGCTGTTTTTTTCCCCAACTGCACTTGAAGAAACTATCAGACCTTTAAGGCCTGTCCCTCAGGCTTTAAAGGTCCCATATTGCACTCCACTCTCTTTTCAGCAAATTAATCAAAGTCTTACATCCCCTCAGTGTGTCTTTTGTTATTTCAGCTTAAAATTTGTTAATTTCACCATGACTGTATATATATAAGTCCTGGTTTTAGGGCCATTTGCTATGAAAACGAATAAAGCTGCTGCTGTTCCCGCCTTTCAGGAAGAAGACTCTCTCTGTGATTGACAGTGAGGAGCTGGATGACTATTGGTTAGTTAGGTGTTGCATCGCACTTGGGTTGAATTGTTACTGGCTTGTGAAGCTGGGAGGCTAATTAGTTGTGGCAGTGACTTGGTAAGCATCTTTACATCTTTACTTTTTTTTTTTTTTAAAACCTCCAAGTTTATGACAACCGCAAAACACAATAAAAATGTTTTTTTTTTTTTTTTACGGTATCGGGCCTTTAAGTAATGATTGGTTGTTGTTTCTCTTTACTTAGTCAGGTGATTCTTGCCATAATATGAATGACTACAGTAGCTGAATAGGGCTCTTTACTGTATACCAACACTACCTTGACACAACACAAGACTGAAATGCATTAATAAGTAAAAAGAAAACAGGTAACAACATGAAAGATGGTTGACCTGCTGTATTAAGAAACAGCAAACTGTTGACCTGTTGAATGATACCAAGTAGATACAAGATAAATACATATCCCAAATAGAATACAGTTGGAATATAAGACTGGGGGTCCAGTTGGAAACATTCTATTGTGTTTTGTTCTTTATCGACTGAGTGGCTTTCAGTTCTTGAAATTAACTTCAACTTCAAGTGCTAATAGCCTATAATTAGGATTTTTGTATGTATGATTATGTTTTGTCTCTTTTTCACAATCACAGAACTTGTGCAATAGCTACAATTACCAACTAGCACAAAATGTATTATTTTCACAATAAAGGGCTGCAAAATTGTGAGATACCTTTGTTTATTTGACCTCATAGCTTTACGTATAAAGAGCACCAAAGTTAGGATGCAGAAGGGGTTAAAGGTGACATAAACCAAATAACCTTTACACAGAAACCTAGGGTTCACGTGCTTTTGGGGTATTTACTGCCACTTTTTGCTTTTGTTTACTGAATGAAACTGCTTGGTTAAGGTTAGGCACCAAAATTACAAATTAAGTTGAGGAAAACATTGCGGTTTGGATTAAAATAAACAATAACCAACAAAGCCCTAAAAAAAAACGTAGGCAGATCACAATTTTACAGCCTTTTCTGTGAAAATAATACATTTTGCCCTGTGGACCAACATAGCTATTGTACTTCTTTTGTGACTAGGCTGCCTTTTTAGAAAAAGAAAATCTGGCTGCTCATTTTTGATCAACGTCTGCAAAATTCAGTCGGATGTGTAAACAACACTTATTTTTTCTCTACCTCACGAAACAGGAACTGGATAGAGTAATTAACCTTTTATACATGAAAAGGTTTTGAACATGTTGGGCATCAGAGGGTTAAAATAATTCCTCTTTTAAGTCTTTTTAACCTTCACTGTGTAACAAAACTGTCTAATATGAGTCATCTTTTCAATGTCACTCAATCATTTCAAGGACCTATGGAAAAAAAAAAGAATGGACGTAATGCAGCTATTTGCAAATAATGTATTTATTGGAGAAAATCAAAGACATTCATATACTAAACTACCCACAACATGCTATTTTCGTGCATGTTGACGGGGCTATTTGCATCAGGAAGCATTGTTGTTGTTTTTTCTCTACTGATTGAATGCTTTAAAGAGGAAGGCCCATCTTGTGTCTTCTAATACTGACATTTAAAAAGCTTTTGAAATCCCAAATTTTCATAAGTCCACAAGATAAAACATTAAGACGTGATCTTTACATGGCATTTCCTTTTGTTAAACATTTGCTCTATGTGGGAGCTCGGCCTGAAGAGAAACTGCTTAGGGGACCTTGAAGTCACCATCAGCGGACCTACTGTCGGTCAATAAGAGACGGAACTTTCTTATTTTCAAGCCACAGAACAATGGAATGAAAAGGGTATTTTGGGCTCTTGGAGGGGCCGGATATAAATGTCAGCTGCTGCTCAGATGGAGAAAATGCCATTGGCAAAGTCAAGAAGTTTAAAAACCTTATCAAAGACGGTTCCTGATAAAGAAAAAAGGGGGAGGAGAGGGGAGGCAGAACGTCTCTGAAAACCACTGAGCAGCAAGGCACTGTGAGCTACTGAAAAACCCCCAAATCCATTTCAGCTTTTAAACTGACTGAGGACTGATTTAAAGCAATTTAATTGCACTTTATAGCATTATATCACCCTACTAAAGAGCCAAAACTACAAAACATCTGCCTCAAAAACAATCTTCTCTCATAAAGACTAATCCCTAATTCCTCAGAACCTAGAAGAATGTGTCCAATACTGCAATTCATTGTCAGCTATCTAACTATTTTGATGATCACCTGATAAGTTTGAAAGTCAAAATTCTCTGATCCCAGCTTCTAAAATTTGAATACTTCCTGTTTTCTTCACTTCCTCTATGCCAGTAAACTAAATGTCTTTGGGTTGTGGACAAAATAAGACATTTGAGGACACTGATTGACATTTTTTGACTATTTTCTGACATTTTATAGACTAATCGATTGATGATTCCACAATGAAAATGATGGATAGTTTAGCTCTATCCAACGCACACTAGTACATTTTTATTATCTGCAAGTGTCACAATCACCATCCCAAAGAATGGACCCTCTTAAATTCAGTGTAGCCTATGAGATATAAACCCGTCTTCAGCGGCCGGCAATATAATCCCTTGGTAAGTGAACTGTCCTGGATAATGTCTCAACACAAACAAAACACACAGGAGCACTAATCGCTCTAAGTGCCCATCACATGCACCCTGACACCGCAGGAGAACCGGGGGCAGAGCAGAGAGCCCACTCCCAGCTGGAAGTTAATCGGATCACATAAAGGCAAAGCACACCTCATCTTTCATCACTAGGCAACACATTTATGCAGCAATCGATAGGTGGAATCATATTTTCCCCTTTCAGAGAAATGAGGGAAAATGAAGTATTGTGACCCGAGCGAGATGGATGGGGCAGGGCTTCATACCTTATAGATATCAGCAATAAGTCTGCGCCTCGTGTCGCTTCGAAACTTAAGCTGTTTTCACCGCTCTTTAGGTCCAATATGGCCTTTGGGTCATTCACATCGATAAAGTCTGAGCAGAAATAATTTACGGGATGCTTTTTCTCGCACACATGTGAACAAATAAACACATATATATTTCTTGGTCTGCATTAAGATAGTGGAAGACATTCCTCACAGCCATAATCTTCTAAATGAAGCCACTGGCAGCAAATGTGCATTGCTTTACATTAAGGAAGCATTCATCACAAACACATAATACATATTAAAAACAGATATTTTAACATCGTGGGTTCAGTAAGGACATTTTTTACATTCTGCAAAGACACAAAGAGAAATTATTCCTTTCTGAGAAATCTCTCTTTATGTGAAAAATGTTAATATATTTGAAGCAATGAATATTTCGCCTGCTCCGTCCTTGAATAACCAATTAAGTGAAATAAATGAAGTAGCCTGAAAGGAGAATTAAAACAATTTCAGATGACACAGTTGATCGCTCTTTGAGCATGTTTGGTGTGCATCTGCTTTATGCTCTTTCGTACAAAGGTATAAATAAATCTACATTATCATCAAGGACACAGCAAAAGAAGAAATGCTCAAATTCACTCCCTTTTCTCTGCTCTCTGGATGAAAATGGAAGTAATTATATATTACATGGTCCAAACAATGCTGAAAATGAGTCGTCTGTGTGCTGTCATTTCTTAGACAGCTAATGTGTTGCACCACCAGCCGCCTCAATTAGATCCACAAGGTAACTGCTGCTGAGAGTGGCATTTAAAATCCATTCTCCGTCACAGCTTACTTGAAAATAATGTATTTCATAGGAATCCTAAAGAAAAAAAAACTTAAACCTCCCATTTGGGCATTAGTTATGCCCGACTGGGGAGAAATTCCAGCAGCTTCCAAACATTTCTTTGTCTACTTAAAGAACATTTTTTGTCCCTGCTCGTTCTGCGAGGCGTCACATCTCCCTGGTGGAGGTACCGAGCAACAGCAAGGAATAGTACTTTGCCAGTTGTGCAGAAAAGGAAAAAAAAAACTCAAAGCTTTCTGCCTTGAAGACACATTTGGGACATGAATGGGCTTTTTATGACACTTCAATTCTGTCTGTTGCCTTTGGGCCCAGTGTTGTGCATTGTACAGTGTCAAAAAGGGAGGAGGGGAATGGCGGCACTGGGAGCCACTAAGGAGCCAGCGGTTGTTTAGATGAGATGAACAGGAGACGAGGGCTCTTGAAGGAAATGTGCTGAGCGGAGCAGAGCGGCAGTTAGCCTTCCTACGAGGGCAACCACAGGGGTAATCGAAGGCTTCAACTTTAACTTTGCGAGCTCTGCTAGTTGTCATTTAGGACCACAGATTGCCTCGGTGAGCTTATGAATGCGACCAGCTCGCTGTCTCTCTCTCTCCGACTGAGGTAACCGCACTTTGAAAGCGAGTCAAATAAAAGTAGTGACAGTGACGGATGATGCGGTGGTTTCGCTCAGACGGAGGGAGACCCGTGTCATAAATAAAGACGACTCCCGGCACATGGTAATCATATTCAAGTGAATCCATTTCAGGTATATTGTGTATTATACACCGGGGATGCTTTTTTTGTGCAAATGTAGGAAATCAGATGCGGTTAAGTGGGTAAGAATAATGCGGTGAGTTGGCAAAAAAAAAGGAGCAGGGTGAGTAATGTTCTGGCATTTCCAGCAAGGTTACATTGTGAGAAAGTCAATGGGCCTTGGACATCAGGCACTGCAGCTGCTCCAGGAACTCAAATAATGCAAAACACAATATTAATTATGTTCGGGACAGGGGATGGGCAGGAATTCAATATCTGCTTACTTTACTTACTGTCGTTAAACACGAGCAGAACTTGTGATTTTGTTCCACAATTTTCTCAGGATATCTCATTTTATAGTGAATTTACAGCATTAATAATTAGGAAAAAAGATTATAAGTACATCATCCAGGGAAGAAACACGAACAGATTGTGGTTACTGACGATATTCCACTAAGATGGGCAGGTGTTTAATGTCTTCAGCTATTTGAAATCCTTCCTGCCCAACATCTTCAAATCCACGACTAGTTCTTTTAGTTTTGTTGTGCGTAAAGCGCCGTCCAAGCAATTAGTAAGGGATAGAAAAGGATTACAAAAAAAACAATTGTTGGTGAGCCACGCTGGATCAGAAAGGTACTCGAGGATGCTATTTTGAGGGGTAAAGATAAAGATGAGGCTGAAATGTGAGAAAGGACACTCAACAGCTGTCTGTTCCAAAAAGAACAATGGCCCGAGATTATTTATCCTTCAGACAGGTAGACTACTACAGCACCACAGTCTCTTATTTTATCTTCCCACACAAAAGCAGTACTTTGTTGGGATGTTCTTATATCACACAACTACACCCAGCCCTCTAGTACCAGAAACCGGAGACGAGATAAACGAATGCAACTTGAGTTACGTATACTTTTGTGTCTAAATCTACACGAGTAAAAAGGAAATTTCAGGGTCTGCTAGAGAGCGGTTATTCAAAAACAATGACATTTCACAACACGGTTATGCTAAAAGTAGTTCAAAGATGCTCGTGATTCGGTCCGCGGGTCGTCGTAATGGCACAAAGCCCCCGCAGAAGTCATTTTTTTTACAGCTCAAGGAACTGTATTGGCTGCCTGCTGGAGGAAAAATTCAAACATGAGTCGGAGGGTTGTTAGGGGGTTGTGTGCTCTACTGTAATGAGCCCTATGTGTGACAGCGTGTGTGTTGAGATTTATGTAGTCGGGAGTAGCGGATCTGGTGATCGGACCATGCAATACAGGCATAAGTCCAGCAGAGATGAAACTGAGATATGATGTGTTTATACGGCCTGCGTGTGCATGTAGATAATAACCTGCATGGTTGTGCTGCAAATACATGTGGAATCCTTGTCACGTTGTTGTGCAGTTATGTGTATCTGAGTGCACGTTTGTCCCGGTGTGCGAGGGAGTGAGTGTGACTGTCTATGCATGAACCCCTTAGAGACGACTGTCATGCAGCCTCAGGCAAACTCTGTCGATAGATGTTTAGATTCTGAGCTCACACGTACCCCACCGGTCAAACTACAGATGATCATAAGTTTAGCCTCAGAAGGTCTAACTGTAATATCTGTAAGTATGGCCCAGATGCATCTTTTTTAAAGAGCTAAGGAACGTGTGTAGTGCAGTGCCTCTGGCTGCGATACAGTGGACTGTGTTGATCAGTGGCGCTTGGAGGAGAGCTGCGCCGCCTCTGACAGCAGCGAGGCGGTAAACAGCATGGAAGAGAGGAGCCTGGTCTCCCATGGCCCCGAGGAAGTCCAGCAGGAGCACGGGGAGAGAACAGACAGTCATTTCGCAGCTGCTCAGAAAACTCTGAAATGAGATGAACTCCGAGGTCTCTCCCTGCAGCAAGAAATGCTCACGGCATGCATTTCTTTATCCATATCCTCCCCCAAAACTGCCACGGAGAATTTGGAGTCTTTGAGTGAGCTTAGTGGTTAAGGGAATAAGCAGGGAAATGGAAATAAAGATGCCAAGAGAAAGGCTGTCTATCATTTTCACTCAATGCTCAGACCTAGTTTTATTTGTCAGCCTCATCCTTCCCGTGCCAGATTTTGTGACTAACAGAAACTGTGAAGGGTTTAGTCAGATAATTACCTCACGAACCACTTTGGGTTTTTTGCTGAGGAAAAGCTTTTCACAGAGTTTCTTCGTTCTTTATAGCTGGTCATAAAATAAGATGCCGGGCATCATAAAATGTCTTTACATCACTGTGGTACTCTTTAAAACGCTGTCTCTCTTTGGTAGCTCACTCATGGTTGAAATATCAGGGATACAGAGGGCCAGGGTTACCCATCCTAAAAGTAGGATAAATCTGATATAAATCTAAGTAAGAGACTGACACTATTATTTCATCTTCTTCGAGAACTACGGGAAAGTTATCTTTTTGGCTCCTTGCACCCATTTCACACGAGCAGCCCTCCATAATACCAGGTTGGGGAAATCATTGGTGGAAAAGAAAAAGCTGTTGAGGTAGAGAATCTTCAGTTAGAGAGAAACTCTTGACTTGAGCTTGAATTTCTTTGAACAAGGAAGTCTGGTGGTACAGTGTGGGTGGCAAAAGTCAATTACCTTGTTGTACCTGCACTTCAGTGTGTCCTTCTACTGAGGACATTGAATAAATGAATGTGCAAAGGAGTTTTTGATCTACTCTTTAAAAAAAAGGTTACTTTTGTAGTAACTGTGAAAAAAATCTCCTTAAATCAAACTCAAGAAATGACTGAAGTGGTTTAAATCCCTTCCTAATACTCGAGACACCGAGTCTATAACACAACTGAGCTCTGTGTAATACTTCATGCTGAGTGAAAACAGCTTTCAAAACTCACTTCTTTCCGAGACACTTGGGCACCCACTGCCAAAGGAATTCTTAAATAAGTCCTATCGTCATGCATTATATGAGCCAGGTGACCTTCGACACCCTTGCTTTTTGTAGTGACGGGTCTCTAATAAAACTAAGTGGGCAATAGCACACTGTGTCTAACCCAAGGAGATAGAGGGAGTCCACGCAAAAACAACACAAGAAAACCTGGATCTTAAAAAAAAAATTGATCCAACTGTCTCATTGCTTTTAAAACAGTCTGATTGCCAGCTGCTTAGATGCTATACATACAATGATCAGGCATAACATTATGAGCACCTGCCTAATATTGTGTTGGTCCCCCTTACGTTGTCATGTTCCTCAAGATGTTCCTCGATGTTTTTGCCATGTGGTGGGGTGCATTTTTCTTGCGGGGGTAGGCCAGTGACTTTTGGGATTTGCATGAGGGAGTGTGCTTGTTCTGGGACAATGTTTATTTGGGTGTCTAAGTCTCATCAACACGGATGCCAAAATCCAAGGTTTTCCAGCAGAACACCACATAGTACCAATATGATCAATGTTATTCACTTCACCTGTCAGTGGTCATAATGTTGTGGCTGATCGGTGTACATCTCAGGTATCACAGCTGCAGGATATTCAATGACTGACCTACAGCAGACGTTACACCAGATATAACACATTCACATATTTTAAGACCAATCTATAAGTTGCTAACAACATAGCAGCCTTTACAGGGTTGTTGCTTGTGTTTATTTCAGTGATAACAATTTGGACTTTACAAGTATTGACTGGAGAGTTGTTTTTTCTCTCTAATGGAGGTGATATTGTTTTACAGAGGTTGTTTGAATCTAAAAGCAGCGCATGTGTGTGCTCTGAATTGCAATGGAAACTGACATTTTTTCTAAACAGGTCAGATGTACCCAAACTACAACACAAACTAGAGCATGTAGGGAACTGATATGCATTAAGGACAGGAAGTGTCTTTAGTTTTTTTCATGCTATTCCTCAAGGTATGTACGTCTTGACTCTTGAATGAAGCCCTTTCATTATAAAGTTAAGTATCTTTGAAATCACTTTGACAAAAATTGGAACTGCATGCTAAATTTACCACACACATAAAGTGACCAGACCAAGGCGGATAAGTGGCACTGCAAATATCCCCGCAGACTGCAACAATTACCAACAGAGTCGTGATGATGGGCCTCATTCAGGTAATAGCCAGGCTATTATTTTGGACAACTTTTTCAATCACATTTTATTTAAGCAAAGGATTCTGTTCATCTCGTGTCCCCCACAATATAACTGTGTATGACCTCATATTAAAGGACACAAGAAAAGCATCAGTTTAAGAATATTAAGTGTCTTTTCCCGCCACAATAAAACTGGACTTAAAGCACATGAGCAGCATTTAAACAACAATGTAATAGCACACAATAACGTCATATAAAGTGCATGCATTTTACTGCAACAAGATCCGGTAAAGGTCAGTACAACCATTACGGCTGAAAGGTGAATCTAATCTGAGCAGAAGCACAACAAATGGCTGCTGATCTTGAAAGTGCCCCAGCTCCATTCAAAAGATGGAAACTTCTTTTACTGCACAAGCGGCGCGATTCTAGGGATGGAAAATTGTGGGTCATTTGATCTGTCAGTTGTTCCACGTTCTTCGCTCAAGGCGTAAACGTCTAAACCACTATAGGCTGGATTGCTGTGTAATTTCAGTACACAGAATCCCGCTGATCACCTGGCTTCTCTTTTAGCATCACCATCATGTGAAAATCGACGCATCCACGGAAATATCTCAATATCTACCGGACAGATTGGTGAATGGATTTAAAAGAAAATATTCAAGGTTGTATTTTTTGAGTAAAATGTCTGAGCAGATACTGGATGGATTGAGACGAAATTTGTGAACCAACTTTTAGAGTATTGGTGTTGATTAGGGGTTGACCTGGCTGATTATCAGATCCGATATTTGGCTTTTTTTCAGATTATACACCAATCAGTCATAACATTATGACCACTTGTTTAATATTGTGTTGGTCCCCCTTATGTGGTCATAATTGCTCTGAACCATTGGGCATGGACAAGAGGACCTCTCAGGGTGTCCTATGGGGTCTGGCACCAGGATGTTGGCAGTGGATCCTTTGGGTACTCTGGGTTGTGCAGTGGGGCCTCTGTCAATCAAACTTGTTCCACTGCATCCTGTTGATGCTTGATCAGAATGGGGTCTAGGAAGTTTGGAGGTCAAATCAACATCTTGGGCCATTGTCATGTTCCTCAAGCTGTTCCTGATTGTTTGATGATTTTGCCATGTGATGGGGTGCATTTTCCTGCAGGGGTAGGCCAGTGACATTTGGGATTGCTATTTGCATGAGGGAGTGTGCTTGTCCTGGGACAATGTTTATTTGGGTGTCTAAGTCTCATCAACATGGATGTTAAAATCCAAGGTTTTCCAGCAGAACACCACATAGTACCAATATGATCAATGATATTCACTTCAC